>CM075730.1:1057731-1164616 GCA_037974335.1 Prionace glauca | reverse complement strand
CACGTGCTCACTGTGTGGTCTGCGTGATGGAGTGGGCTACATTCATGACCTTTCATAGATCCTTGCAGTCTTGGGCAGAGCAGGAGCCCAAACCAAGCTGAATGGTTTCTACTGTAAAAGTTGGTGAAAGTTGTAGCTGACATGCCAAATCTCCTTGGACTCCTGACTTTATTTTCCGAACCTACGTAGTGATTGGTGAACTTGGACAGTCTGCAAGCTCGTGCCATTCATCCAAAAAGTGGCCAGGGGTCAGCGCAAAGATTGAGAGAGTGGGGCCGGGGCACTGGGGCTGCGGGGAAGGTATGGATGTGGGGGGTGTGGGGGCATGGGGGGGTGCAGGTGATTGGAGAGCACAGGGGTGTTGGGGGGGGGTGCAGGGGTGTGGGGGACATGATGTGGGGGGGTGGTGGGGGGGGTGCAGGGGGGTGGGGACATGATGTGGGGGGGGGTGCAGGGGGGTGGGGGACATGATGTGGGGGGGGGTGCAGGGGGGTGGGGACATGATGTGGGGGGGTGGTGGGGGGGGGATCCTGCTTCCAGCAGGTGCAGAGACCCAGGGCCATGTTTACTGGGCTGCAGCCAATCAAGTGGCTCGCTCCAGGACCATCGCCTTCCTCCAGTGGGGCGCCCATCCCCAAGAGCTCCTGAGCCAATCAGAGGGCAGCTGGCAGTTTATTGGTTGCCTCAGGACAGCACCCTCTTCCCCCCCCCCCCCCCACCCCACACCCCCACCCCACACCCCCGTGAAAAGGCAGCAGAGGCACGAGGTAATCTTTGATCAACCCCAAGTGGTCCATTTGTGTCCGGGTGGTTGGATCCTCTGCCACCTTTCCCTCAGCAGAAGGCAACAAGCTGCCGCAACCCCCCACCACCCCGATCTGCTTGGCCATCCCTGCACTTTCAAACCCCTCTCCAAAATTCCAGCTGAGTTATGACATTTCCTAGAGCATCAGGGTGGCACAGTGGTTAGCACTGCTGCCTCGCAGCACCGGTTCAATCCCGGCCTCGGGTCACTGTCTGAGTGGAATTTGCACATTCTCCCCGTGTCTGCGTGGGTTTCCTCTGGGTGCCCCGGTTTCCTCCCACAGTCAGAAAGATGTGCAGATTAGTTGGATTGAGAGATATGTGGAGTTATGGGTTTAGTTTGGGGGAAGGGCCTGGGTCAGAGAGCCAGTGCAGACTCGATGGGCCGAATGGCCTTTCTGCACTATGGGGGTCCGATGCTTGCCTGATCAGATGGGGCTCAATGTGACCAAAGTCACTGTCCTGGGGGTCATTGGATCTTTTCATTATTTGGCCAGAAAATTGTCAGTCTATTCCTGAGCCAGCTCTCTAACATTGTCCCAGTGAGATTAAAACAATGGAAAATCTTCTCTCGAAATATAACACTGGAAATGTCAGGGCCCTGAGGGGAACATGCAGAGAATAAAGGGCAATTTAGGAAGTTATTAAAAAATCTGTAACTATTCAGTTCACAAGAAAACAGTTAAATGTTTTTTTTGGTATCTGTAAATTTAGAGATTGTGATAAACACAGCAATCCTTTCACCGTCAGTATTTGATATTCTCCCGGATTTGTGGACCCTGTTTGTAATGAATAGTGTTCATTCCCACCCAGAACAAACCCTCAACAATCAAACAGACCCGACACTATCCCCTTCAGTAAATTAAATCATTTCCTCTCTTTTTAACTGAAGTTGCTTCTGCTCACATCAATCTCCCCATCTAATTTCTCAGCTCTCCGTGTGCTGGACACACCCGGGGCGGGGGCCGGGGCAGGGGGGCGGGGCAGGGGGCCGGGGCAGGGGGTCGGGTCGGGCAGGGGGCCGGGGCGGGGGGTCGGGGCAGGGGGGCCGGGCTGGGGCGGGGGGCCGGGGCAGGGGGGGCGGGGCAGGGGGCCGGGCTGGGCGGGGGGGTCGGGGCGGGGCAGGGTGCCGGGGCAGGTGGGGCCGGGGCAGGGGGGCCGGGTCGGGCAGGGGGGGCCGGGGCAGGGGGGCCGGGCCGGGGCGGGGGGCCGGGCCGGGGCAGGGGGGCCGGGCGGGGGGCCGGGGCAGGGGGCTGGGGCAGGGGTCGGGGTGCCGGGCAGGGGGGCCGGGGCAGGGGGGCCGGGTCAGGGCCAGGGGCAGGGGGCGGGGTGCCGGGGCAGGGGGGCCGGGCCGGGGCGGGGGGTCGGGGCAGGGGGGCCGGGGCGGGGCGGGGGGCCAGGGCAGGGGGCCGGGTCGGGCAGGGGGGCCGGGGCGGGGGGGGCCGGGGCGGGGCAGGGTCTGGCTAGACAAAGAAACTGATTCTGGGACTCAGTTTGGAAACTGGCTCATGATAAAATACTAGATGGATGCGATTGATTATTCTTAAATAATCTAGTTTATGCAAAGCCTAACCCTTTGAACTCCAGGTAATATTCAGTGAAATCTTCCAAAGCCATTGGGCCCCCAGTCTCCGTTCAGTGTGTTTCACTGAGCTGGATTCTCTGGTCCCGCGGCTGTGAGTAGAAATTCCCACTGAAGCTGCTCCCCCCCCCCACCCCGAGACCCACCGCAGGGGCCATGTCACTGTCGGGAACAGAATTCCGCTGGTGTGAATGGCAGGAAAATCTCCATTGGAAAGTGCAGTGTCCTGAACGACACACAGTTACTCCAGGTGTGATCTAAACCAGGCTTTGAATCTGATCAAAGCCCACTATCCTTTGGATCATTTGCCATTAGGATTACATTCTTTTGAATAGTTTTATGTACCAATTAGTGACCTGGTGTCCATGGATCCTGGAATCTCTTTGGGTCTGCACTGTTCCTGCTTCCCACCATCTCAATCAAACACAGGACTGACGCTTTCTAATCGAAAATACTGGCCTGAGCTGAAGTTCATAGTTTTTCCCAGTCCTCTGATTGACTCTGATGTTCAAGTCCTACACTGTTTATAAATAAGTAATCTTTGTGACTGTAGCAATGTGGCTTCCTGCTGCATTACCCAAGCCGGGATAGATTGTAAGAATGAATTCCTGAGGTTCCAGCCCAGATCCCTGTGGAAACCTTTGATATTTCCTCTGGATTCAAACACAAATCCATTGTCCCCACATTCTGGCATCTACAATTCCATCTATTTTCTGACCAGCCTCCTAATAGCGGGCAACAAGTTGTCTTCAAATCCATGGGCTTTAATGTTAGTTTATGGTCCTGGATAGGATCTAGAATTTAAAGAATACTTACAGTGCAGAAGGGGGCCATTCATGTCTGCCACTGACCGTCCAACAGAGAATCTTACCCAGACCGTGGGCTCGTTGGGCCGAAGGGCCTATTTCCCGTGCTGGTTTGTTCTTTGTTCTTTAACTCCATGTATTTAGCCCATGAATGCACTAAGCTGCACATCCTTCCATATTAAAGAGGCAATTTAGCACGGCCAATGCATCTAACCAGCACGTCTTTCAGACTGTGGGAGGAAACCAGAGCACCCGGAGGAAACCCACACAGACACGTGGAGAACATGCAAACTTCACACAGACAGTGACCCACGCCAGCAATTGAACCCAGGTCCCTGGCATTGAGGCAGCTGTATTAACCACTGTGCCACATGCTGCCCAAGGGGAGCTATTTTCTATGTGGTTCTTTTCAAATGTCTTCTGACAGTCCATATAACACATTAATTTCCCCTTTCTACTTGACTCACTTTCTCAGGTAATTGAGTTCAGTTCATGAAGCACTTGTGCCTGGGCTGGACCTCCCAGTTTCTCCCACCCCTCAGGCACCCTGTCTTTCATTTGAATCCAATCACTTCCCCATAACAGGTGTTGGATGAACCAGTTTAGGATTTCCGTCTCTCACTGTGGGTATGTAATGAATTCAATGTGTAATTTCCATGTTGAAGTATTAGAGAAGTTTGGAAGATTCCGGTTAAAGCATCTGCAGCTTCCTCACGGTGTTTACACAGGAAGCTGTACGGCGATGGGGATTTGTCAGTTTTAGTCTTACTGATTTCCCTGGAATGATGGGGATTTAATTCTCTGCCACACTGACAATGTCCTTGCTGCATTTCATTACTTAATTTGCATTATTATCCACATCAGACAGTGGGATTTATTTTTGACTCATCTTTCTTCACACACATCCGCGCAGCACAGTGGGTTAGCACTGCTACCTCGCAGCTCCACGGACCCGGGTTCAATTCCCCACTTGGGTCCGTGTGGAGTTTGCACATTCTCCCCATGTCTGCATGGGTTTCCTCCCACAGTCCAAAAGACGTGCTGGTTCGACTGACTGGCCATGCTAAATTCATCCTCAGTTTACCCGAACAGGATAAAAGTAAATAACTGCGGAGGCTGGAATCTGAAACCAAAAGAGAAAATGCTGGAAAATCTCAGCGGGTCTGGCAGCCTCTGTAAGGAGAGAAAAGAGCTGACATTTCGAGTCCAGATGACCCTTTGTCAAAGCTTTTGACAAACCCTAACCCTAAACTTTGACAAAGGATCATCCAGACTTGAAATGCCATCTCTTTTCTCTCCTTACAGCTGCTGCCAGACCTGCTGAGATTTTCCAGCATTTTCTCTTTTGGTACCTGAGCAGGTGCCAGAGTGTGGCAACTAGGGGATTTTCACTTCATTGCAGTGTTAATGTAAGCCTACCTGTGACACTAATAAATAAATAAAACTTTTAAAAAATCTTTGTTACTTTTAGCAAACCTTTTACAGTCGGATTTCTGTGGAGGAGTTTTTTTTTGTCCCCACTGTCAGTCTGGCGAGGTGTGGGGAGTGGGGGCGGGAGGGGTACCTTTAACACCGAGAGGAGCATTTGTTTTTTAGTTTCTCTCATGGATGAAAAGTTGAATAATGGGGCATTTTGACAGCGTTTTCAGTGTGAACTTTCAGAGGGAGTGAGTTGCACACAAACTGATTCTGCAATAGCTCCTCAGCACTAAAACATCTCCTAAAACAGGAATAATTCAGAAAATGCTGATAATTGGTAGCCTAGTGGTAATAGTTTCTGCAGCCAGAAGCTTGCTTACGTTGGTTTTTTTATTTATATTGGAGCTGCCCGAACGTTCTGCTGCCCAAAAACTACCGGTCAGGAAAGAATTCAATAAAGATATAAACATTTACTGGAGGTGCCATTTTCTGATTGGTCCCAAGTCATTGGCAGGAGCCCAGTTTAACACAAGTTGTGAATATTAACAATGCATGTTCTCCTTGGAACTCCTTTTATGGTCAGAAAACACATCCCATAGACAGCAGACAGTGAGAATAAATTAATGGGATCTGTGTTTCCAAACCCTGGACAGGGATTGAAGTGGTTTGGAGGGAGAGTAGAACTCCCTATGCCAATTCTCTCAAAATTCAGCAACTGCAAAGCTATTTTGCTGCGTAATGCTGCAAGGGTGGAGGTCAGTTAGACGAACCTTTTGAGGATATAGCCTGGCGTGACAGCACTGCAGCAGGGAATGGAGAACAGACATAGATGGAGCTGTGTGTTTACACAGCCCCCTTTAACACAGAGAGAGAGATCTGAGTGGTTCACAGGGAAATTATTCAGAATTGACACTAGGCCTTGGCTAAGAGCAGTCTCCAAAAATCTGATCAAAGAGAGGGATTCTGTGGAAATTTGAAAGGAATGGAGAAGGTCGCGAGGTTTCAGGAGAGAATCTCAGGGCAGAATCTAATTGAGGGTGTAATTACCATTAGTGAACTGGAGGACCTCAGAGTTGAAAGAGCAAAGAGATAGGGAGGGGTGTAGAGATTGGAAGAGGTTACAGAGATAGGGAGGGGTGTAGGGATTGGAGGAGGTTACAGAGATAGGGAGGGGTGTAGGGATTGGAAGAGGTTACAGAGATAGGGTATCAGTGTAGGTGGCTGGAGGAGGATGCAGAGAAAGGGAGGGGTGCAGAGGGCTGGAGGGGATTACAAAGATAGGGAGGTATGTAGGGGCTGGAGGAGGTTACAGAGATAAGGAGGGGCGTGGAAAGTGTAGAAAATAATTCCTTAATTGAAACGGAATGTAGAGCACAGCCCAGTGCAGATTGAGTCTATTCTGGCCATTGAACCTGTACTGGCCCTCAGACAGAGTAATTGCGTTAGTCCCATCAGCATTTGTGGAGAGTCAGTGTTGGGAAATTGAAGTTTGATTAATGAGGAAGTAGCAAGTTCATGGTAAAAAAAATCACAATGTGAACAGCAGTTATCAGATTCCCAGGGAATGGGAATAAATATCTAAAACAATTAAGTCCTGTTACAAATATTCTTATTTTTCCAGAGTGCCCTGGTGTAAGAGTTTACCATCGGATTACAGTGTGTAACACATGGAAACAGGGTGATTAACCCAGCCGCTCTGTGCCAAGCTCTGCTCTTTTATTCTATTCCTTTCTCCCCCCTGTGTTTATCTGTGTTCCCCTCAGTGTATCGCTACCATTCACCCCAATGAGAATGCGAGTTCCACATTCCCACCACTCTCTGAGGGAAGAATTCCCTGAATTCCTGATTGGATTTATTAGTGTCTATTGTATATTTATGGCCACAATGTAATCAGCATCATATAAGTCAGTGATCTGACCCCTGGTGCCTGCTCCACTACTTAGTAAAATCATGGCTTATCTGTCCATGGTTTTTTATACATGCCTCCTTCCCATTAGCCACTGACTCTGCTGTCAATCAAAACTCTGTCTAACTCAGCCTTAAATATGTACGACAACCCAACGTCCACTGCTCTCTCGTGGAGAGAGAATTCCAGAGAATAACCACCCGCTGAGAGAAGAAATTCCGCCTTATCTCAGCCTTAAATAGGAAACCTCATATTTTTAAACAGATTACACCACAAGAGAAAACTCTCCTCTGATCATCACTGCTGTCAAACTCCTCACGAGCTTCTTTGTTACAATGAGTTCCTAGTTTTGGATTTGCCCAAAGTTGGAAACATCTTCTCTATGGTTGGCACAGTAGTTAGTGCTGCTGTCTCACTGTGCCAGGGACCTGGGTTCAATTCCCAGCTTCAGTGTCTGTGCAGAGTCTGCACGTTCTCCCTGTGTCTGCGTGGGTTTCCTCCGGGTGCTCCGGTTTCCTCCACAGTCCAAAAGACGCGCTGGTTAGGTGCTAAATTCTCCCTCAGTGTACCCGAACAGGCACCTGAGTGTGGTGACTAGGGGGTTTTCACAGTAATTTTATTGCAGTGTTAATGTAAGGCTATTTAGTGACGCTAATAGATAAACTTTAAACTCTATGCCAACCTATTAAAAACCTCAAATTTTGAGAACTGCTGTTAATTACCCCTCAGCCACCTCCTGTTTTCTGCAGAAAGGTTCCCCAATCTGTTCATTCTTTCCTGATGGATATGAGCTCTTGGTTCTGGCCTTTCCCTGTGAATCATTTCCCTCCAGTTTACCTGCTGCCTCTGTCCCTTTCTACCCTAGTTTGAAACTATGCAAATTGACAGAGAACATCCTTTATAAACGATAGATTGGAAGTGTCGGATTTTGGAAGGGAAAGAGTTTGAACCTCAATCTTTCATGCATTCGGAATCCAGTTAACAGTTTCAGCAACTTAATCCAATTCACTGATTGAGTCTGTCTTGTGAAAGGAAGTCTGTCACACTTACAGAAAGGCTTTTTGAAAGGCTGTTCTATCTGATGTTGTCTTTATTAGCTATCAATAGCACTTTGTACATTGAGTTTGGTGTTCAATAGACCAACTGTCCCACAAGAAAGGAGGCCATGAACAGTAAGTTGACATGAGGGCAATGAGGCAGAAAGAGAATTACATTTTAAACAGGGGAACACTGCAGGCTATTAGCCAATTTGTTCCAAGAATTTGACTTTGTTCAGTGTCTGCATGATCTTACACCATCAGCTACAGGCATTGCCATCAGCGACAGGCATTGCCACAGTCAAATTGTGTTGAGATTAGGAAATTGCCTCAGTGTGAATTAGTGCAGTCAGGTTGATTATGCTACTGCTAACTGTACAGTGAGTCAGGGATCTAGAGACTGTTGCTATGCATGGAATGCAGCATTCACGCTCTCAGCACTGACGCAGAGAAAGTATTTTCATAAACATTCTCAAGATCTTGAGTTTTCATTCTTCCCAAACTTGGTGTGTCTCCTAAACCGTGCTAGTGTTTGACCTTTCGCCAAAGTTCTCAATGTGATAACACAGCAATAGTGATGTCATGTTTATTTAAGGATTAATACAGGGTATCTGAGATTGAATAGGTTACTGTGTAAAGGTTGGGTGGTCTGTTATGTGTCCATGCTCTGCTGGGCAGGAGTTACAAAGGCAACAACTGTAGATGCTCATGGTCACAGTGTACACCGAATCCTCATGAATATCGCTGTGGTGCTGAGATGTTCTGATCTTCGGATCCCAGTGAGGCATCAGCACAAAGAACAACCCTTCCCAAACCTCCAGACTCACCATAAACCAATGGTAATAAATAGAAACTCAGACACCATCCAGTTTGAGGAAGAGGATCGCACTCAGAACCAACACTTTGACATTCTTGATGTAGCTGTTTAAATGCTTTCATCATTTGGTGGGTGAGTCATGTCTCTAACCAGTAATATTTGTGGAAAATATTCTCATCATAGACTTAACATGAGAGAGCTTGAATTTCTGTTGCACCTTCATGACCTCACGAAATCCCAAAGTGCTTTCCAGTCAATTTTTTATCTTTATTTTTTCATGGGATGTGAGTTTCCCTGGCAAGCCCCATCCCTAATTGCCTTTGAACTGAGTGACTCTTAACTGTAAGACAATCACATTACTCTGGGTCTGGAGTCACATGTAGGCCAGACCAGGGAGGGATGGCAGAGTTTCTTAAAAGACATTATTGAGCTGGATGGATTTTTACAACAATTGATAGTTTTATGGTCACCATTCCTGACACTACATTTATATTCCAGATTTTATTCATTTGAATTTAAATTCAGCCAGCTGCCCTCGTGGGATTTGAACCGTGTCCCCAGAGCATTAGAACATAGAACACGACAGCACAAAGAGGCCCTTCGGCCCACAAGTTGCACTGATCATATTCCTACCTACCAGACCTATCTATATCCCTCAATCCCATTAAATCCCATGGACTCATCCAGAAGTCTCTTAAAAGACCCCAGCGAGTTCGCCTCCACCACCACCAACGGCAGCCGATTCCACTCACTCACCACCCTCTGAGTGAAAAACTTTCCCCTGACATCTCCTCTGTACCTGCTCCCCAGCACCTTAAATCTGTGTCCTCTTGTAGTGACCATTTCAGCCCTGGGAAATAGCCTCTGAGAGTCCACCCTCTCTATTCCTCTCAACCTTTTATAAACCTCTATCAGGTCACCTCTCAACCTTCGTCTCTTCAGGCAGAAGAGACCCAGCTCCCTCAACCTATCTTCATAAGGCATGCCTCCCAATCCAGGCAACATCCTTGTAAATCTCCTCTGTACCCTCTCAATAGCTTCCACATCCTTCCTGTAGTGAGGCAACCAGAACTGTGCACAGTACTCCAAGTGGGGTCTGACAAGGGTCTTATAAAGTTGCAGCATTACCTCCCTACTCCTAAACTCAATCCCTCGATTAATGAAGGCCAGTACACCATACGCCTTCTTGGCCGCATCCTCCACCTGCGAGGTCGATTTAAGAGTCTTATGGACCCGGACCCCAAGATCCTTCTGCTCTTCAACCCAGCTAAGACTCCTGCCCTTGATATTGTACTCCTTTATCCCATTGTTCCTGCCAAAATGGACCACTACACATTTATCCGTGTTGAAGTCCATCTGCCACTTCTTCGCCCAGTCTTGCATCTTATAAATGTCTCGCTGTAACTTCTGACATCCCTCCAGACCATCCACAACATCACCAACCTTCGTGTCTTAGTCTAGTCTTGTGGCGTTACCGCTAGGTCACCTTCTTCCTAGCTTTAGTGAAGCCAGTTAAGTAATTTTGAAGTATTATCACTGTAGTATTGCAGGAAACACAGCAACCAACGTGTGCATAGCAAGCTCCCACAAAGAGCAATGTGGTAATGACCAGATCTGTTTTCAATGTTGGCCTATTTGTGTTATTGATCCTGTTTCAACCAGGGCACTCACAAAGGCTTTTCCTCCAAGTAAAGAGCATATTTACACAGTGAAAAACAGCCAGAAAATCAGGAGAAATTCCTGTAACGCAATTAATATCCGTGGTAACAATTTGATCCTGTTTCAGATGTCTGGCTCCAACCAGATGTGCAGTTTCACATCTGTCCCTGGCTGGTATAACAAGGGAGTGTGAAATCAACTGAAGCAGATTTCTCAGTGTTGAAAGACTAGCTGTGAGCCATCGTCTTAATTCTCCTGAAATGTTTTGCAGCTGGAAGCATTTAATCTTAAGGTCTGTGATATTGGACACGGCTGCTGGGGTCGGTTACCTAAAACTTCAGTAAGGAAGGTGATTACACTCCAGTTGCCTTCCTCAGTCAGAAACGGTTCCACTTCAATTATGTGCTGAGGTTAAAAGGATAAATTCTCTGAAAGTTCTACACGGCACTCACAGAATCAGAAAACTTTACAACACAGGAGGCCATTTGGCCCATCATTCTTGTGCCAGCTCTTTGAAGGAACTATCCAATCATCCCAAACATCCTACTCTTACCCCATTGTCCTGAATCTATCTCCCTTTCAAGTATTTACCCAATTGCCTTCTGAGAGTGATTATTAAATCTGCTTCCACTGCCCTTTCAGGCAGAACCTTCCAGATCACAACAACTCACGGTGTAAAGAAAATGATCTTTTCAATTCTCCCATCCCCCAGTTCATTAACCGATTCTCTTCAATCTGTGTTTCTCTGACCTTCCCATCACTGGAAACACTTTACCCTTATTTATTCCATCAAAACCCATCCTGATTTTGAACACCTTGATTTAAATCTCCCCTTAACCTTTCTCTGCTCCAAGGAGATCGATCCCAGCTTCTCCTGTCTCTCCGCATTCACCGAAATCTCTCATCCCTGATCCCGCCTGGTAAACCTCCTCCACACCCTCTCCAGGGATCAGGTATTCAGCACAGTACACACACACTGATCAAACACTTGAGAACCTGCAAACAAGGAATAGAACTTGTCTCTCTCCCTCAAATATATTTCAGAATGTCACGGTGATATCTCTCAACCCTGGCAGTTACCAGCACAGAATTTCATAAAACTCCGGGCGTGCATTCTCTCAATGTCCGAGAGTAATTCTGGGCTGGTGACAAATTCTCAGCTGTTTCAGACACTGTAAAATGATAGACTAAACCTTAAGAAAACAAATACTGCAATATTTATACAGCTGCGTATCAAACAGGCCGTTAAACACCAGTGTCCGTGGTTTCACCATTCCGCAGATTGGTGAACAAAATCAAACCAGCAAGATATCACAAATCAGCTGGGTGGAAAATGGGTGGAAAGTATTCCGGATTTGTTACTGAGATTTAATCTTTGCAAAGTTCACAGTCTGACAATTACTCCAGAAATCTCCACAATGCCATCACCTGCCAAAGTGGGCAATTTTCCACAGTGTACCCCATCATATTCTCCTCAGGGCATGTAAGGTGCTACAGAAATGTAACTTCATCTGTGTTTTATAATTAGAAAGCAGCGTTTGTGTCACTCTCCCTGGTGCCATTTCCAAGAATTCAGACAGCACGGGTCAGAGTTCATACCCTCACCCTGACACCCTCACACCTCACCCTGACACCCTCACCCTATCCTTTCACCCTCACCCTATCCTTTCACCCTCACCCTATCCTTTCACCCTCACCTTATCCTTTCACCCTCACCCTATCCTTTCACCCTCACCCTATCCTTTCACCCTCACCCTATCCTTTCACCCTCACACCCTCTCCCTTTTGTAAGGAGACCATTTTGGAAGAATCACAGGTGTTCAGGGCTCTGGTCACTGCCCTCAGCTTCAGCCCAGTTGGATCATTCCAACTGTTCTGGTCTGGTAGACCCTGGACAACTCCCCAGCTCTTTGTAAGGGTGAGGGGAATGGAAATGTCCAGAGATTCCTTATCCTTATCCCATTCCTGCCATCCCATCTGTCCCGTTGGCCTGATAAGGGGTGAAAGGTCAATACTAGCCCCTTACATTCCTCCCCCACCAATCCCAAAGCCCAGTGGGTAAGTGATAGAAAGCAGGAAACTACAGACCATTTGGCCTGACAGTTGTGATTGGAGAAATGCTAGAACGCATTGTGAAGGTCATTCAGAAATAAAGCAGTCATGGTTTTGAGAAGGTGAAAATGTATTTGACTAATTTGTTAGAGTCCTTTTGCAGGAGTCATGTGCTGTGGATAAAGGGGAATCGCTGGATGTACTGTACTTAGATTTCCAAAAGGCATTTGCTGAGTGCCACATAGAAGTTTATTCCACAAGAACCCACAGTGTTGGGGATGATATATTAGCACAAAGAGGATTGGCTAACTAACAGGAAACAGACAGGTAAATGGGTCATTTTCAGGATAGAAGCTGTAAATATCCCAGTCCAACGCTGGCATCTCCACATCATGACAAGTGGAGTATTCCAGGGATCAGTGCTAGAACCACAGTTATTTACAATCTAGATCAATCTATTGGATTGGATGGCCAGCTGTACTGGAACCACATTTACTGATGACACAAAGACAGGTGGGAAAGTAAGTTCTGAGGAGGATACAAAGATTTTCCAAGGGATTTAGAAAGGTTCAGTAAGTGGGTAAGTGTTTTGCAAATACATTGGCCCATTAAACTACCTGTGAACTGTTAAACATTCAAAAACTGCAGATTGGAATGGGCACTGGAGAGAGAACAGCTTCACCTTCCCTGTATTTATCTCTTTCAGGAA
Organism: Prionace glauca; assembly: GCA_037974335.1. Taxonomy (NCBI): domain Eukaryota; kingdom Metazoa; phylum Chordata; class Chondrichthyes; order Carcharhiniformes; family Carcharhinidae; genus Prionace; species Prionace glauca. The sequence goes on along the minus strand of CM075730.1, from coordinate 1,151,825 downwards.
TCCTCTGATTCCAGGATTTCCTCTCTGGGAGTTCCCTGTTTGTGTGAAACATCACAAAAAGGAATTACAGATAAAAATGAAGTCAAGCGGTGATTTTATTTGTTCTCAGAGTGTAACTGCCCTGTTGTGTGCTGGATGTGTTCCCTGAACTCACTGGGACTGATTCCTCGGATATGAGCTGCACAATATTGGGAACACACTGCATTTGGACGAACGACACTCGACAGCCCCAGAATCACAATTGAACCACTCAGAGTACTGTCGGCTAAACTCTGTCCAACAGGACAGCTGGTTCTATGTTTCCAGTTCAAAACTAAAGTCAACATTCTTGTCTTTGAGAGAGTAATCCCAGCCCACTCAATTCTCTCAGCAGCGTTCAGACACAGTGCGATCCCTGTGTGGGACAGTACATCTTATCAATTAGCTCTGCTGTAGGAGTTGGATCTCTGTGACTGTATTCAATTGGTCAGTTTACAGGGACGCCAATAGAAAGGTTTTCATTGCTACAGACACGTTTGTGACCCCAGGACATCCTATGGTGCGTTTCAGCCAATGAAATACAGTGTGGTTACTGCTGTAGCATAGGAGCTACACAGCAAGATCCCACATAGCAATAGGGTAATGACCAACTCATCTTTTGTTTAATGAGTCTGTTTGAAGAATGAGTATTGAGGGGGAGGTGATGGCCCAGTGGTATAATCACTTGACTATTGATCCAAACACCCTGCTGATGTTCTGGGGAACTGGGTTCGAATTCCAAAACGGCAGATGGTGGAATTTCACTTCAAGAAAAATTGTCTCGAATTAAGAATCTACTGATGGCTCAGGATGGGCAATAGATGGTGGCCAGCCAGTGACACACATGGCCCATGAATAAATAAACAAAAAGAATAAATAAAAGTTGTCCAGGTCTCTCGGGGGGAAAAACCCCTCTGTCACTGAGGCAACATTCACATCCTCCCGAGGGGACAGATTGAGATTTCAGTTACAAGTCATCCAGAAGTTGGCACCTAGCTCAGAGCAACACTCTGCAGGTCAGTGCTGAGGGAGTGCCGCACTGTCAGAGGGTCAGTGTTGAGGGAGTGCCGCACTGTCAGAGGGTCAGTACTGAGGGAGTGCCGCACTATCAGAGGGTCAGTGCTGAGGGAGTGCCGCACTGTCAGAGGGTCAGTACTGAGGGAGTGCCGCACTGTCAGAGGGTCAGTGCTGAGGGAGTGCCGCACTGTCAGAGGGTCAGTGCTGAGGGAGTGCCGCACTGTCAGAGGGTCAGTGCTGAGGGAGTGCCGCACTGTCAGAGGGTCAGTGCTGAGGGAGTGCCGCACTGTCAGAGGGTCAGTGCTGAGGGAGTGCCGCACTGTCAGAGGGTCAGTACTGAGGGAGTGCCGCACTGTCAGAGGGTCAGTGCTGAGGGAGTGCCGCACTGTCAGAGGGTCGGTGCTGAGGGAGTGCCACACTGTCAGAGGGTCAGTGCTGAGGGAGTGCCGCACTGTCAGAGGGTCAGTGCTGAGGGAGTGCCGCACTGTCAGAGGGTCAGTGCTGAGGGAGTGCCGCACTGTCAGAGGGTCAGTGCTGAGGGAGTGCCGCAATGTCAGAGGGTCAGTGCTGAGGGAGTGCCGCACTGTCAGAGGGTCAGTGCTGAGGGAGTGCCGCACCGTCAGAGGGTCAGTGCTGAGGGAGTGCCGCACTGTCAGAGGGTCAGTGCTGAGGGAGTGCCGCACTGTCAGAGGGTCAGTGCTGAGGGAGTGCCGCACTGTCAGAGGGTCAGCGCTGAGGGAGTGCCGCACTGTCAGAGGGTCAGTACTGAGGGAGTGCCGCACTGTCAGAGGGTCAGTGCTGAGGGAGTGCCGCACTGTCAGAGGGTCAGTACTGAGGGAGTGCTGCACTGTCAGAGGGTCGGCGCTGAGGGAGTGCCGCACTGTCAGAGGGTCAGTGCTGAGGGAGTGCCGCACTGTCAGAGGGTCAGTGCTGAGGGAGTGCCGCACTGTCAGAGGGTCGGCGCTGAGGGAGTGCCGCACTGTCAGAGGGTCAGTGCTGAGGGAGTGCCGCACTGTCAGAGGGTCAGTGCTGAGGGAGCGCCGCACTGTCAGAGGGTCAGTACTGAGGGAGTGCCGCACTGTCAGAGGGTCAGTGCTGAGGGAGCGCCGCACTGTCAGAGGGTCAGTGCTGAGGGAGTGCCGCACTGTCAGAGGGTCAGTGCCGAGGGAGTGCCGCACTGTCAGAGGGTCAGTGCTGAGGGAGTGCCGCACTGTCAGAGGGTCAGTGCTGAGGGAGCGCCGCACTGTCAGAGGGTCAGTGCTGAGGGAGTGCCGCACTGTCAGGGAGTTAAAATCAGGCACTTCAGGGGTGATATCAGGAAGATGGGTTCACCCGAAGGGGGGAGTAATTCTGCCGCTCTCTCCTCCTCCTTTGAGGCTGGGGTTCAATTGAAGATTTCACTCTGCGATGGATTTGAGGTGGAGCCATTGATTAAATGGAGATAAGGTGGAGTTACCATGATCTGATTGAATTGTGGGATAGGTTAGAGGGACTGAATGGCCTCCCTGTGTTCCTTTGATTGAACAGCGAAGGTGGATTTCTCTGTGAGGGGTAATGTACTAGAAATGCTTCCAACTTTGTTTGGTTGTGGTATATTGACTCAGTGCGTATAGTCAAAGCTGCCCTTGCCCTCTCTCTGAACTCTGTGTAAATCCATGTGTGATTCGCTGCCTGTGGGCTAACATACTCTCAAACCTGGATTTTTCAAAACATTCGATATTATCTTTAACAGTTGCAAATATATAACCTGATCGTCAAACACAGAGAGATTAATGACCAGCTCCTTAAATATCTCTCACCTTCTGTTTGTTCCCCAGGGCGGGAAATCGTACACAGGACCTTGTAATGGAAGAGACTGCAGTGCCAGATGCCAGTGCTTCCCTGAGAAAGGATCTAGAGTGAGTACCGAGTATTCCTTACCCGCGCCCTCACGGGTTTCCAGCTGTGGGTTTGTGATAATGTGACTGTTTCTGACAACCTCACCCAGCCCAATAAAAACAGGCAGAGAGACAGGGGCTGCTACAGAACTATCCTCCTCACTGAGGGACAGATCCTCAGAGTGAGGTCAGTTCCTCATTGAGGGATCGATTACTCACTGAGAGATTGACTTCTTGGGTATGGGATTGATTCCTCACTATCTTCCAAGCTCAGTGAAGGATAACTGTGGGTGGCACGGTGGTTAGTATCTGCTGCCTCACAGCGCCACGGATGCGGGTTCGATTCCAGCCTCGGCTCACTGACTGTGTGGAGTTTGCACATTCTCCCCATGTCTGCATGGGTTTCCTCCCACAGCCCAAGAGTTGTGCTGGTTCGGTGCACTGACCTGAACAAGTGCTGGAATGTGGCGAGTAGGGAATTTCACAGGAAATTCACTACAATATTAATGCCAGCCTTACTTGTGACTCATAAACAAACTTTACTTTGAATGATTTATTATCTGAGGTCGAGCAGCAGCAACATCAGCTTATTATTTCTAGGTTAACTCTGATCTTTGATTCCTTGTTCCTGGAATAACTTAGAGGCTGAATAAACTAGGCTTGTACTCGTTAGAGTTTAGAAGAATGAGGGGAGATCTCATTGAGACGTATAAGATGATGAATGGGATGGATAGGATAGAGGTGGAGAGACTGTTCCCGCTCAAAAAAGACAGTAGGACTAGGGGGCACAGCCTCAAGATAAAGGGGAGGCGGTTTAGAACAGAGTTGAGGAGGAACTTCTTCACTCAAAGGGTGGTGAATCTCTGGAATTCTCTGCCCGTTGAAGTGGTGGAGGCTGCCTCGCTAAATATTTTTAAGAAACGGGTTGATGGGTTTTTGATAAGAGAGGGGATTAAGGGTTATGGGGAGAGGGCGGGAAGGTGGAGCTGAGCCACGACAGATCAGCCATGATCTTATTGAATGGCGGGGCAGGCTCAAAGGGCTAGATGGCCTACTCCTGCTCCTATTTCTTATGTTCTTATGTTCTTATGTAAAATTAACACCAAATGCCAATAATTTGGATGCAAGAGGCGCAATGTTTGTAGAGGCAGGAGCCAAACAGAATTGAGAAGTTATGATGGAATGAGGAGTCCTGCAGAGATTGCTGCTCCCTCCATGCAATAGATAATGAGGCTGTTTATTCCACAGGTGAACTCCACACTCTGAATACTTATTATCAGTAACAAAACCAGCAGCTCACTGAGTGACATAGACCAGAACAGGAGGAAAAGATAATTTTACAATATCTTGCTGAAAAGAGAGATATGAGCCAGGGCGTCACGCCTGTTTACACCTGCGGGATCGTGCTGTTCTGTCGATGACACAGACTCGCTGCAGGTTTCCCGGCAGTGAGGGGGGGCAAGAAACCCCATTGTCAGTGGCAGGATCAGAAGATCCCACTGCCAGCCAATGGCAAGCTGCCTCCCATCACAGTGAAATACACTCATGTTGTCAAAGTTTTCCATCCTGCACTTAGCAGGACAAATACAAAAATACCAAATTTCAAACACAACAATTCGTGCTGATTGGTTAGCAAGTTGACTCTGGTTGGCTGAGGTGTTGCCATGGAGAAAACAATAGGATATAGGCTCCCTAAGCACCTGGGCAATCCAAAAAGGCACAAGGCCTGAACCAATTCCATTTGCTTTGCAGGGAACAGCCCCTGTGTGAATGTGTGTTGCTTCGGGCAAGTGTAAATGAGCCATGTTACAGGATCAACTGATTATCTTAAATTGGGTGTTCGTGGTGCTTTTAGCACACTCAGGATTGTTGTGTAGGTGCTAACCACTGTGCCTGACTCATCTCGTAGTGGACAATATCGCACTCCTGGCATAACACCTGACAGGATCGCAGATCCATGAATATTAACGATCTTTAGTGAGATGCCTTTGAGGCAGTTATGGACAGAGGCACTTTGTGTGTTTATAACATTCAGTGTGATGGAACAGCTGCTGAGCTCCTGTCACATCACATGAGAATCTGAAGAAAAAATAGAAAATAAAAGTGTTTAACATCCCGATGTCACGGCAAGACTGGAAAAGCTCATGAGTCAAATTTGACTGATGGCAAAAGGAGAAGAGAAATAAGCAGTGTCCACAGAACGAGCCAACCTTTCAGAGATTCATTCTCCCAGGCATGAAATCCCAAAACAGACTCACAAATAATCTGGAGAAATGTTTTGATGCTGACACAGGGTTAACCTCGAATTACAACCTGACAGTTTAATATGATCATTTCAACATCAAAGAACTCTCACCTTGCTGTTTACTGGAGGTGTAATTCGATTCTGAGACGGAGTAAGATCTGAATGTTTGATGATCCTCAGTGGATTTGCTGTTTGACTGTATTCCCCTCGGTGATGATGCTAAATGTCTGATTGTCAACATTCTGAGCATCGGCATCTGGAAGGTCTGTGCTGACCAGCAACGGGCAGAGACGTGGTTAACAGCATTGAAGGAGTTCAGTATAGAAATTCTGTCTCCGTTTAGACAGAGTTTACTCTCTGCCAGGCAAAACTACACTTTACCCAACACTTTATTTCTGAGATCCTGAAACACAACAATGCCTTTCCATATTGCTGCACTTCCCTGGATACAACTCAGAGGTCATGATGTGGATATGCCGGCGTTGGACTGGCGTAAACACAGTAAAAAGTCTGACAACACCAGGTTTTAGTCCAACCGATTTATTTGATAATATTCTCACAAGCTTTCGAGGTTAGTCCATTCACCTGACGAAGGGGCTAACCCCGAAAGCTTGTGAGTATATTATCAAATAAATAGGTTGGACTAAAACCTGGTGTTGTCAGACTTTTTACAACTCAGAGGGTCAGTGCTGAGGGAGTGCCGCACTGTCAGAGGGTCAGTGCTGAGGGAGTGCCGCACTGTCAGAGGGTCAGTGCTGAGGGAGCGCCGCACTGTCAGAGGGTCAGTGCTGAGGGAGCGCCGCACTGTCAGAGGGTCAGTGCTGAGGGAGTGCCGCACTGTCAGAGGGTCAGTGCTAAGGGAGCGCCGCACTGTCAGAGGGTCAGTGCTGAGGGAGCGCCGCACTGTCAGAGGGTCAGTGCTGAGGGAGTGCCGCACTGTCAGAGGGTCAGTGCTGAGGGAGTGCCGCACTGTCAGAGGGTCAGTGCTGAGGGAGTGCCGCACTGTCAGAGGGTCAGTGCTGAGGGAGTGCCGCACTGTCAGAGGGTCAGTGCTGAGGGAGTGCCGCACTGTCAGAGGGTCAGTGCTGAGGGAGTGCCGCACTGTCAGAGGGTCAGTGCTGAGGGAGTGCCGCACTGTCAGAGGGTCAGTGCTGAGGGAGTGCCGCACTGTCAGAGGGTCAGTGCTGAGGGAGTGCCGCACTGTCAGAGGGTCAGTGCTGAGGGAGTGCCGCACTGTCAGAGGATCAGTGCCGAGGGAGCGCCGCACTGTCAGAAGGTCAGTGCCGAGGGAGCGCCGCACTGTCAGAGGGTCAGTGCCGAGGGAGTGCCGCACTGTCAGAGGGTCAGTGCCGAGGGAGTGCCGCACTGTCAGAGGGTCAGTGCCGAGGGAGTGCCGCACTGTCAGAGGGTCAGTGCCGAGGGAGTGCCGCACTGTCAGAGGGTCAGTGCCGAGGGAGTGCCGCACTGTCAGAGGGTCAGTGCCGAGGGAGTGCTGTACTGAGTGCTACCCCATTCGCAAACATTTGCCCCCTCCAGCACCCCCACACAGTGACAGCCGTGTGTACCATCTACAAGATGCACTGCAGCGACTCACCAAGGCTCCATAGGCAGCACTTTTGAAACTCATGACCACTGCCATCTAGAAGGACAAGAGCAGCAGATACCTGAGAACACCAGCACCGTGACATTCCCCTCCACGCTACTCAACCTGCTAACTGGAAATATATCACCATCTCTTCATTGTCCCTCTGTCAAAATTGTAGTTTAGGCGAAGTTTGTGAGGGAGTGAGGGAAACATTCCCTTAGGACCAGTGATCTCTCTTCCTCCATCAGAGAGTCAGAGAGAGAGAGAGAGAGTCAGAGAGAGAGAGAGAGAGTCAGAGAGAGAGAGAGAGTCAGAGAGAGAGAGAGTCAGAGAGAGAGAGAGAGAGAATCAGAGAGAGAGAGAGAGAGAGTCAGAGAGAGAGAGAATCAGAGAGAGAGTCAGAGAGAGAGAGAGAGTCAGAGAGAGAGAGAGAGTCAGAGAGAGAGAGAGAGAGTCAGAGAGAGAGAGAGTCAGAGAGAGAGAGAGTCAGAGAGAGAGAGTCAGAGAGAGAGAGAGAGTCAGAGAGAGAGAGAGAGTCAGAGAGAGAGAGAGTCAGAGAGAGAGAGAGAGTCAGAGAGAGAGAGAGAGTCAGAGAGAGAGAGAGAGTCAGAGAGAGAGAGAGTCAGAGAGAGAGAGAGAGAGAGTCAGAGAGAGAGAGAGAGTCAGAGAGAGAGAGAGAGTCAGAGAGAGAGAGAGAGTCAGAGAGAGAGAGTCAGAGAGATGCCCACAGTGACTCAGAGACAAAGATTTACAGGGAGAGAGAGACATTGAAACACAGAGTCAGAGAGGGTACTGAGATATAGAGACTGCAAGATAGAGGGATACAGATAGAAAAAACATTGAGAGAGAGGGAGACAAGGAAGGGAGAGGGGCAAGAAAGGCAGAATCAGATTAAAAAGGAAAGAGGGAGGGAGACAGCGTGGGAGCGAAAGAAAGAGAACTCAAATGGGAGATTAGGAGAAACAGAGTGAGGGAGAGATACAAAGAGAGATAGAGAGAGTGAGGGAGAGCAAGGGAAGAATACCATGGGATTGCTGGGATAGAGTATTGATGGAAAGTTGTATTTTGGTCACAGTTTGGTCTGTTACTGGACGAATCAAGTTTCTCCCAGTCTGGAATATGTTCAGTGTCCGGAGTGCAGCAGGTATCAGCAGTAAGATCCATATCCTAATCTGCCCTCAACTGGCGTCTGAGTATTGGAGTCACTATCAGAGTGAAGTTGGTGGCAATGTTTACACTGTGACTTTTGATTCAAAGCAGATGCATCCAAAATGAATCCCAAATGGCCAAGTATAAATGTTAATGAGCTTCCAGCCACTGACACGGGTTATTGAGAAGAACTTTATCTTTGAGCCTTTCACACAGACAAGTCTCCTTTGTGAGGTCTCCAGAGAAATCCTGCTGATAAGACTATATAATGTTATCAAAGAAGCTTTGCTTACTGAAATCACTTTGAACTGTTTGTATAACCAGTCTGCTTTGTGACCCTCAACCTTTAGCAGCTTGGGGGTGAGGAGGGAACCTGGAGCAGTCCAAGGTTTAACAATGAGTTGGATTATTCTTTCCTTTCATCTGCTTTTCTCCATTTTCACTCTCTCATCTTGCAATTTAGTCTTCATTTTATCCCATTAACTTTTCCTTCGAGCAGGGGAGGAGGGGGTGACAGGAGGCTGGGTATTGGGCTGATATCACAGGAACACAGATCTTCAGCTCATTGATAAGAGAGACACAGAGGGGGAGATTATTTTCTTTATACAGCGAGTTGTTGTGATCTGGAAGGTGCTGCCTGAAAGAACGGTGGAAGCAGATTCAATCGGAACTTTCCGAAAGGGAATTAGATAAATACTTGAAGAGGAACAAATATTCAGGATATAAAGAAAGAGCTTGTGGAGGAGGGGGAAAAGTGGGTATGGGGTGGGGGGGCTGGTCAGACCATAAAACATAGGAGCAGAATTAGGCCACTCGGCCCATCGAGTCTGCTCTGCCATTCAATCATGGCTGATATTTCTCTCATCGTAAAAAGTCTGACAACACCAGGTTTTAGTCCAACCTATTTATTTGATAATATTCTCACAAGCTTTCGAGGGGACTGCCTCTTCGTCAGGTGACTAAAACCTGGTGTTGTCAGACTTTTTACTGTGTTTACGTCAGTCCAACGCCGGCATACCCACATCATTTCTCTCATCCCCATTCTCCTGCCTTTTCCCCTAATCCCTGATTCCCTTATTAATCAAGAATCCATCTCTCTCTGTCTCAGTAACCCGACCCTCCACAGCCTTCTGAGGCAAAGAGTTCCACAGATTCCCCACTCTCTCTGGCTGAAGGAATTCCTCCTCATCTCTGTCAGAGGTGGGGGGTGGGGGGAAATTGAATTAAATGGATAGATTGTTCAAAGAGACACAAAAGGGGTAAATAGGCTGCTGTGTTTCCAACATTACAACAGTGAATAAACTTTAAAAAATACTCCCCTTGAAGCATGTTGAGGATACAATGGGAGGTAGAGGAATGAACATGTTTCTTTCTAGAGCACTATAAGCTTTTCCAAGATATTGGGTCACACTTTAGGGGTTCAACATAACTTCCTGGGAGACTGATACAGCACTGCCCACACGGTGATGTCAGAGGACATGTGACCCACTGAGTGTAGTGTTGGACTGAGCTGTGTGTAGAAGTAAGCATGGAGACAGGCCCTAGTTTGGATCTTTACTGCACCCATACATAAATATATTCCAGTATTAATAAATACTTACTGTGGGGCTACCTGAAACTATGAATTCTTTAATAAGACATATCGAGCTATACCCAACCTCCCTCTCCAGCAAAGTCAGACACCTTTAAGAATCTGCATCTGGAATTTTATTGAACGTTTTGCAGGAAAAAGCCGGTAACCGGTTTAGCAGAGAGAGGAATCCTGTGGCGATCAGGCCTGGAGCCGTTCCAGCTGCTCATCCGTATCATCCCAACTGGGTGATAAATCGGGCAATAACAATGTAAAATTCACAGCCCGAGATGTGAGTTGTAATTTATTAACTCAGTAATTTAAATTGTTCCATCAGTTTTTAACCAGCTTTCACCTTCCACACATTTTAAAAAGCCTGATGCAGTCTGCACCATTCCCATTACTCATGAAGCCTTGAACCCAAACTAAATGTCACCATCCATCATTTCCCCCAGGAACTCAGACTGGGAACTGGGAATATTAATGTTTCTGCAGCTTCAGTAACTTATAAACAACTCTTTAGATGAATTGTACCTCTCACGCTCCCTCAGAACATCAAAAAATGTCCCACAGCCCATGAATTACTATCCCACTGGCTAAAAGCAAATTACCATGGACCTGGAATCTGAAACCAAAAGAGAAAATGCTGGGAAATCTCAGCAGGTCTGGCAGCATCTGTAAGGAGAGAAAAGAGCCTTCGTTTCGAGTCCAGATGACCCTTTGTCAAAGCTGAAATTACTAAGATATTACTTTCTTATTGTTGGAATATAGACAGAAGCTGCAGCTTTTCTCCACAGTCACAAGTCCCACAACACCCGGTTAAAGTCCAACAGGTTTATTTGGCAGCACGAGCTTTCAGAGTGCTGCCCCTTCATCAGGTGAGTGGGAGTTCTGTTCACAAACAGGGTGTATACAGACACAAACTCAATTTACAGAATAATGGAATGCGAGTCTTTACAGGTAATCAAGTCTTAAAGATACAGACAGTGTGAGTGGAGAGAGGGTTAAGCACAGGGTTAAAGAGATGTGTATTGTCTCCAGACAGGATAGTTACAGAGATTTTACAATTCCAGACAAGTCATGGCCATCACCCAGTTGTGGTGATAACCAGGTTAGCAGCTGGAACAGCTCCAGACCTGATCGCCACAGGATTCCTCTCTCTGTTAAATTGGTTACAGTCGTTTATCTGTGATATTTTCAATTAAGTTCCAGACCAAAAGACACACCCATCAACTCAACAAGCTGATCAAGACCTTTGATCCGGACTTTCAGAGCACCCTCCGTGCTCATCCCACCTACTCCCCATGTTGAAGATCTCTACTGCCTCCCAAAGATACACAAGGCCAACACACCCAGCCGTCCCATCGTATCGGGCAATGGGACCCTCTCTGGCTACGTCGAGGGCATCCTGAAACCCATTGCACAAAGAGCCCCCAGTTTCTGTCATGACACTACGGACTTCCTACAGAAACTCAACACACACGGAGCAGTTGAACCAGGGACACTCCTCGTCACAATGGATGTCTCAGCGCTCTACACTAACATCCCCCACGATAATGGCATTGCTGCAACTGCCTCAGTACTCAACACCGACAACTGCCAGTTTCCAGATGCAATTTTACAACTCATCCACTTTATCCTGGACCACAATGTCTTCACCTTCAACAACCAGTTTTTCATCCAGACACATGGAACAGCCATGGGGACCAAATTTGCACCTCAATATGCCAACATCTTTATACACAGGTTTGACCAAGACCCCTTCACTGCACAGGACCTTCAGCTAATGCCATACACTAGATACATCAAAGACATTTTCTTCCTTTGGACTCATGGTGAATAATCGCTCAAACAACTATATGATGACATCAACAAGTTCCATCCCACCATCAGACTCACCACGGACTATTCTCCGGAATCAGTTGCATTCTCGGACACACGCATCTCCATTAAGGACGGTCACCTCAGCACCTCACTGTACCGCAAGCCCATGGATAACCTCACAATGCTCCACTTCTCCAGCTTCCACTTTAAACACGTTAAAGAAGCCATTCCCTACGGACAAGCCCTCCGTATACACAGGATCTGCTCAGATCAGGAGGATCGCAACAGACACCTCCAGACGCTGAAAGACATCCTCATAAGAACAGGATATGGTGCTCGACTCATAGATCGACAGTTCCGATGTGCCACAGCGAAAAACTGCACTGACCTTCTCAGAAGACAAACACAGGACACAGTGGACAGAGTACCCTTCGTCGTCCAGTACTTCCCCGGAGCGGAGAAGCTACGACATCTTCTCCGGAGTCTTCAACATATCATTGATGAAGATGAACATCTCGCCAGGGCTATCCCCACACCCCCACTTCTTGCTTTCAGACAACCACACAACCTCAAACAGACCATTGTTCGCAGCAAACTACCCAGCCTTCAGGAGAACAGTGACCACAATACCACACAACCCTGTCACAGCAACCTCTGCAAGACATGCCGGATCATCGACATGGATACCATCATCACACGTGAGAATACCATCCACCAGGTACACGGTAAATACTCTTACAACTTGGCCAATGTTGTCTACCTGATACGCTGCAGGAAAGGATGTCTCGAGGCATGGTACATTGGGGAGACCATGCAGACGCTACAATAACAGATGAATGAACATCGCTCGACAATCACCAGGCAAGACTGTTCCCTTCCTGTTGGCGAACACTTCAGTGGTCACGGGCATTCAGCCTCTGATCTTCGGGTAAACGTTCTCCAAGGCGCCTTCACAACATACGACAGCGCAGAGTCGCTGCGTAGACATTGATAGTCAAGTTCCGCATGCCTGTGGATGGCCTCAACCGGGATCTTGGGTTCATGTCGCACTATCTGTAACCCTCATGACTTACCTGGAGTTGCAAAATCTCACTAACTGTACTGTCTGGAGACAATACACATCTCTTTAACCTGTGCTTAACCCTCTCCCCACTCACACTGTCTGTATCTTTAAGACTTGATTAGCTGTAAAAAAATCGCATTCCAACCATTATCTTGTAAATTGAGTTTGTATCTTTATTTGCCCTGTTTGTGATCAGAACTCCCACTCACCTGATGAAGGAGCCTGAGACTCTGAAAGATAGCACTGCCCAACAAACCTGTTTCACTGTAACCTGGTATTGTGGGACTTTTTACTGTGATTATCCCAGTCCAACGCCGGCATCTCCACATCATGGCTTTTCGTCACTCCAACAGCAAATTTGATTGGCTGTGAAGCACTTTGGGATGTCCTGCGATCAAAAACAGAGCTACACAAATGGAAATCTTTCTTTCGCTTTTCTCTGTCCGTCCTTGATGCACTTTCAGTTCCTTAAAATGTCACTGCTACAGAACAGGGGCAGTGATTGACGAGAGAGAGGTGATGATATCCTGATAGTGATGAGTATCATTGTTCTGTGGACCTGCAGATTCAGGGAGATGCAGAGTCATCATCTTGTCCAATGTTAACCAGCACAATGTTTTTTTTTATTTCAAAAATATACTTTATTCATAAAAAAAAACTCAACTAATCCATTTCAAATATACAGGGCTTTGAATAGCAAATCGAAACATTTTTACAGATCTGTCCAAATTACAGTGTCTACTTTCAATACTCAAAAAAAAAACTATATCTATGTCTCAATATTACAATTACTATTTACAAGGTTTACATTTCAGTTCTTAAAAATATATACATGTCTCAATAGATTTCTGTGTGCCGTTAGTGGTCAGGTTGGCACACAGTTACGCAGGTCGAGGGTATTCTGCAGTTCCCGGGCCCTCGGTCTGCCTCTGTTAAAGGCCTTACAGTGTGGCCTTTCCCCATTGTACCTTTGCGGCGTCTGCCCCAAGCTTCAGCCCGTCCCTCAGCACGTAGTCCTGGACCTTGGAATGTGCCAGTCTGCAACACTCGGTCGAGGACAGTTCTTTCAGCTGGAAGGTCAGCAAGTTTCGGGCGGACCAAAGTGCGTCCTTCACCGAGTTGATGACCTTCCAGCAGCAGTTGATATTTGTCTCGGTGTGCGTCCCCGGAAACAGCCCGTAGAGCACAGAGTCCTGCGTCACCGAGCTGCTCGGGACGAACCTCGACAAATACCACTGCATCTCGCTCCAGACCTTCTTTGCAAAGGCACATTCCAGAAGGAGGTGTGCGACCATCTCGTCAGCCCCGCAGCCGCTTCGAGGGCAGCGTGCGGTGTTGCTGAGACCTCGAGTGTGCATAAAGGATCTGACGGGGAGTGCCCTTCTCACCACCAGCCAAGCTAGATCTTGGTGCTTGTTTGTCAGTTCTGGTGATGAGGCGTTCTGCCAGATGACACTGACAGTCTGCTCAGGGAACCGTCCGACAGGATCTGCCATCTCCTTTTCTCTCAGGGCCCCAAGGACGTTACGCGCTGACCACTGCTTAATCGCCGTGTGGTCAAATGTGTGTTTGCGGAGAAAGATCTCTACGAAGGACAGGTGCTGCGGTACGGTCCAACTACTCGGAGCGTTCCGCGGCAGTGTGGCCAGACCCATCCTTCACAACACTGGGGACAGGTAGAACCTCAATAAATAGTGGCACTTGCTGTTGGTGTACCGAGGATCTACGCACAGCTTGATGCAGCCGCACACAAAGGTGGCCATCAGGGTGAGGGCGGCGTTGGGAACGTCTTTCCCTCCGTTCTCTGGAGATTTGTGCATCGCCTCCCTCCAGACGCGATCCATCTTTGATCTCCAGATGAACTTGAAGATGGCCCGCGTCACTGCTGCAGCGCAGGGTTTGGGGATAGGCCACACCTGCGCCACGTACAACAACACAGACAGCATCTCGCACCGGATCACCAGGTTTTTCCCGGTTATGGAGAGCGAGCATTGCTCCCACCAGCCGAGTTTCTGTCTGGCTTTCGCGATGCGCTCCTCCCAGGTTTTGATGCATGCCCCAGCCGCTCCGAACCGTATCCCCAGCACCTTCAGGTACTCTGTCCTGACGGTGAAGGGGAGAAGGGATTTGTCGGCCCAGTTCCCAAAGAACATGGCCTCGCTCTTTCCCTGGTTGACTTTGGCTCCCGAGGCCAGCTCGAACTGCTCGCAGACCTGGAGGGGCCTGCGGACAGACGGGGGGTCCGAGCAGAAGACAGCCACGTCATCCATATACAGGGAGGCTTTGACCTGCGTGCCTCCGCTGCCTGGGATTGTCACCCCTTTGATGCCTGGGTCGCTTCTGAGGGCCTGGGCAAAGGGTTCAATGCAACACACAAAAAGGACGGAGGAGAGAGGGCAGCCCTGTCTGACTCCAGACCTGATTTGGAAGCTATCTGTTTCCCACCCGTTGACTGAGACTGCGCTACTGATGTCTGTGTAGAGCAGCCAACCAGCACAATGTTACTCTGATCCTTACACATCACACTCAGTTCAGATCCAGGGCAGTGCGGAGTCATTCACTCCACATCACTCACATCTCTCTCCTTGGTCAACATCCCTCATGCTTTCAGCTGGTGAACTATCAGGTGGATCCTCTCCTGTGAGAACTGATTCCTGGGGATCACAGACTATCCACACCCCAAACTTTAGGAAAATTACCCCAGCCCTGAGTTCTGAATTGTGTGAAATATTATGTTTGAATTACAATACCATCCTGATTAGAAAGAGACAATTGGGAAATAGGGAATGACGAGGTCTAATGGAGGAAGGAAACTTAGATTGAGATACAGGTGCTGTTCTCCAGATTCAAAGGAATTTGAGCACAGAATGAGGCCATTTGGTCCATTGTGTCTGAGGCAATGTTAGCTCATTAACCAGAGCTGCCCTTTCCCTTATCCTGGTCATCTTCATCTTTATAAATTCTTCTCTGATTCTCCTTTAAGCGATGTTGCTCAGTCACTCCTTGTGCTTCACCATTTGGTTGATCCAAAAGATCTCATCTCTCTTTGCCCCTTCACCCTCCCAGTCGGATTCCTCGCTGATTCACTGACCAGGGAATATAATTTCCAATCTCCTCAGCAACACTCAGAATCAAATACCCTGAGCATTCTCTGACCCGGAGAAATGGACCCACTGTTTGTGAGTCTTTGATGATTCATTGGAAAAGCACCAATGTTCCCATTCCATTACTTCAACATCCTTCCTGGATTGAGCTGGGAGGTGGTCCCAGAATATTCCAGAAAGTCCCTAGCCAATTGTTGGTGACTTTCCTTTGAATTGTTGAGTGTGATGTGTTTTCAGTCTGGTGTCTGACATGTGTTCAATTGGCTTCAATGGAATAAGTAAGTATTTGTAGATCCTATCTCTTAGTACTCCTTCAAATAATTTACCTATTACTGACATCAAACTTACTAGGGTATAATTTCCTGGATTACTTTTTGAGCTTTTTTTAAACAATGAAACAACATGAGCTATCTTCCAATCATCCTGCACCTCACCCGGGAATACTGACATTTTAAATATACCTGCCTGGGCCCCTGCAATTTCAACACTAGTCTCCTTCAAGCTCTGAAGGAATACCGTGTCCGGTCTTGGGGATTAATCTACTCTGATTTGCCTCAAGACAGCAGGCACCTCCTTCCCTTTTAATCTGTGTACGTTCCATGACTTGTTTGCCTTATTTCCATTGACTCCATGCCAGTTTCCTTAGTAAGTACAGATGCAAAAAACCCATTTAACATCTCCCCCATTTCTTTTGATTCCATACATAGCCGACCACTCTGATCTTCAAGAGGACCAATTTTATCCCTTACTATCCTTTTGCTCTTAATATACCTGTAGAAGCTCTTAGGATTGTCCTTCACCTTGACTGCCAAAGCAACCTCATGTCTTCTTTCAGCCCTCCTAATTTCTTTCTTAAGCAGTTTCTTGCACTTTTTATACTCCCCGAACATCTTATTCATTCCCTGTTGCCTTTACATGTCATACATCTCTCTCTTCTTCTTTATCAGAGTTGCAATATCTCTCAAGAACCACAAGGTTCCTTATTCTTATTCACTTTGCCTTTAATCCTGACAGGAACATACAAACTCTGCACTCTCAAAATTTCTCCTTTGAAGCCTCCCACTTACCAATCACATCCTTGCCACAGAACGGCCTGTCCCAATCTACACTTTTTTGATCCTTTCTCATTTCTTCAAATTTGGCCTTTTTCCAGTTTAGAACCACACCCCAAGGACCAGATCTATCTTTATCCATGATCAAGTTGAAACTAATGGTGTTATGATCACTGGAACCAAAGTGTTCCCCTACACACACACTTCCGTCACTTGTCCGAGCTCATTTCCTAATAGGAGATCTAATATTGCATCCTCTCTAGTTGGTACCTCTATATATTGATTCAGAAAATTTTCCTGAACATATTTTACAAACTCCACCCCGTCTAGACCTTTAACAGTATGGGAGTCCCAATCTATATGTGGAAAATTAAAATCCCCTACTATCACTTTTTGTTTCCTGCAGTTGTCTGCTATCTCGCTGTAGACTTGCTCCTCCAATTCTCCCTGACTATTGGGTAGTCTATAATACAACCCCATTAATGTGGCCATACCTTTCCTGTTTCTCAGCTCCACCCATAGGGTCTCTGTAGACAAGCCCCCTAATCTATCCTGCCTGAGTACCGCTCTAACATTCTCCCTGAGCAACAATTGCCACCCCCACCTTTTATCCCTCTGTCTCTATCACACCTGAAACATTTGAACCCTGGAACATTGAGCTGCCAGTCCTGCCCCTCCTGTAGCCAAGTTTCACTAATGGCTAAAATGTCATATTTTCCACCTGTCAATCCACACCTTCAGCTCATCTGTCTTCCCCCCAATACTGGTATTGAAATAGACACACCTCAGAAGATTATTACCACCATGCACAATCCTTCCATTTGTGATTTTGCATGAACTAACCTGTCTTTTTACCCCCGCTCCTCTATCTGCTCTGGCACGCTGGTTCCCATCCCCCTGCAAATCTAGATTAAATGCTCCCCAATAACACTAGCAAACCTCCCTGCGAGTACATTGGTCCCCTTGTAGTTCAGGTGTAACCCGTCTCTCTTGTACAGGTCCCACCTGCCCCAGAAGAGGTCCCAATGATCTAGAAATCTGAAACCCTGCCTCCTACACCAGTTCCTCAGCCACGTGTTCATCCACCTGAGCATCTTACTCTTACCCTCACTGGCACGTGGTACAGGTAATAATCCTGAGATTACTACCCTCGGGCTCCTGCTTTTTAACTTCCTTCCAAGCTCTCTGTACTCACTTTTCATGATCTCACTCTTCCTTCCTATGTCATTGGTACCAATGTGTACCATGACATCTGACTGATCACCCTCCCACTTCAGAATGCTGTGCATGCGATCAGAGACAGCCCTGACCCTGGCACCCAGGAATCAACAAACCATCCGTTAGTCTCTGTCCTGACCACAGAACCTCCTGTCTGTATCTTTGACTATTGAGTCCCCTATCACGAGGTTTTTTGCTCTGCTTTTCTTCACCACCCCCCTCTTCTGCGTTGCAGAACCAGACTCAGTTCCAGAGATCCGGCTGCCGCATCTTCTCCCAGGTAGGGCATCCCCCACAACAGTATCCAAATCGGTATACCTATTGTGGAGGGAATGGCCACTGGAGAACCCTGATCTGCCTGCCCTTTCCCCTTCCCTCGCCTGACGGTAACCCAATTACCTGTGCTCTGTGCCTTTGGTGTAACTACCTCCCTGAAACTATTATCTATAAACTCCTCATTCTCCCAAATGTTCCGGAGGTCATCCAGCTCTTGCTCCAGTTCCCCAACACAGTTTGTTAGGCACTGCAGCTGGATGCACCTCCTGCAGGTGTCGTTGTCAGGGACACTGGAGATCTCCCTGACTTCCCACGTCCTGCAGGAGGAGCATTCCTGCCTGGCATTCTTTCTGCTCTGAAGAATCAAAATCTTACCGGAACCTACCCTCACCTCTGCCTGTTCGCGCTGAAGCCTGTTTGAGCCAAAGCCATCCCACTCTGCTCCCTCTCACTCCGCCACCCGCTGGGATAGAGCGGCTGCTTTTTAAACCCTCCGCGTGCTACTGGCAGACGTCAGGTACCTGCACAGTCTCACGTTCCACTGGCTGCCTCCCTTTGCTCCTTTCCTTTTTATTTAGCTGCTCTCACCTGAATTTTTTTTTAGGTTGGGGGGGGAGGGTGGGAGACTCTACATGTGTAGTGTCTCGGGATTCCTCCCTGTTCAAATTTATTATACAGAAACCTTTCCAGGTCACCCCACAGTTTACTTCCGGTTTACTAATTTAACTGAAAAAAAAACTCTGATTAAAAAGTAAGGTAGAAAAACATCAATCTCTTCCCCTCAGCATTCCTGATACGAATCGCTCCCTCTGCTTTGCTCCGGTCGAACAATGTGCTCCGCAGGGTGCAGGGTGCCCACGGGGTGCAGGATGCAGTGTGCCCACAGGGTGCAGGGTGCAGTGTGCCCATGGGGTGCAGGGTGCAGTGTGCCCATGGGGTGCAGGGTGCAGTGTGCCCACGGGGTGCAGGGTGCAGTGTGCCCGTGGGGTGCAGTGTGCAGTGTGCCCATGGGGTGCAGTGTGCAGTGTGCCCGTGGGGTGCAGTGTGCAGTGTGCCCACGGGGTGCAGGGTGCAGTGTGCCCATGGGGTGCAGGGTGCAGTGTGCCCACGGGGTGCAGGGTGCAGTGTGCCCATGGGGTGCAGGGTGCAGTGTGCCTGCGCTGTGCAGGGTGCAGTGTGCCCATGGGGTGCAGGGTGCAGTGTGCCTGCGCTGTGCAGGGTGCAGTGTGCCCATGGGGTGCAGGGTGCAGTGTGCCCACGGGGTGCAGGGTGCAGTGTGCCCACGGGGTGCAGGGTGCAGTGTGCCCACGGGGTGCAGGGTGCAGTGTGCCCACGGGGTGCAGGGTGCAGTGTGCCCATGGGGTGCAGGGTGCAGTGTGCCCACGGGGTGCAGGGTGCAGTGTGCCCGTGGGGTGCAGTGTGCAGTGTGCCACGGGGTGCAGGGTGCAGTGTGCCCACGGGGTGCAGGGTGCAGTGTGCCCATGGGGTGCAGGGTGCAGTGTGCCCACGGGGTGCAGGGTGCAGTGTGCCCACGGGGTGCAGGGTGCAGTGTGCCCACGGGGTGCAGGGTGCAGTGTGCCCACGGGGTGCAGGGTGCAGTGTGCCCACGGGGTGCAGTGTGCCCACGCCGTGCAGGGTGCAGTGTGCCCATGGGGTGCAGTGTGCCCACGCCGTGCAGGGTGCAGTGTGCCCACGCCGTGCAGGGTGCAGTGTGCCCATGGGGTGCAGGGTGCAGTGTGCCCACGGGGTGCAGTGTGCCCACGGGGTGCAGGGTGCAGTGTGCCCACGGGGTGCAGGGTGCAGTGTGCCTGCGCTGTGCAGGGTGCAGTGTGCCCATGGGGTGCAGGGTGCAGTGTGCCCGCGCCGTGCAGGGTGCAGTGTGCCCATGGGGTGCAGGGTGCAGTGTGCCTGCGCTGTGCAGGGTGCAGTGTGCCCGCGCCGTGCAGGGTGCAGTGTGCCCATGGGGTGCAGGGTGCAGTGTGCCCACGCCGTGCAGTGTGCCCATGGGGTGCAGGGTGCAGTGTGCCCACGCCGTGCAGGGTGCAGTGTGCCCATGGGGTGCAGGGTGCAGTGTGCCTGCGCTGTGCAGGGTGCAGTGTGCAGTGTGCCCGCGCCGTGCAGGGTGCAGTGTGCCCGCGCCGTGCAGGGTGCAGTGTGCCCATGGGGTGCAGTGTGCCCACGCCGTGCAGGGTGCAGTGTGCCCATGGGGTGCAGGGTGCAGTGTGCCTGCGCTGTGCAGGGTGCAGTGTGCCCATGGGGTGCAGGGTGCAGTGTGCCCGCGCCGTGCAGGGTGCAGTGTGCCCGCGCCGTGCAGGGTGCAGTGTGCCCACGGGGTGCAGTGTGCCCACGCTGTGCAGGGTGCCAACGCCGTGCAGGGTGCAGTGTGCCCAAACTGTATATGCAGTGTGTCGGAGTGGGCACCCCCTGGATTGCCTGCTCACTGGCACAATGACTGCTGAGATTCGCCTGAGATCAGAGTTGGAGCTGGTGTAGGTTTGAGGGACAGAACTGTGGGAAAAGGTCAGATGCCTTGAAGTTTTGAAAGTCGAAATGTTTTGTTCAAATAAACAGTTGAAAGTGTTGACATTATTGGGTGGTTATGTTGGGTTTTGTAGGATGGCTCCATTAAAAGGATGAATTCTTCCCGGAATTTCACTGAGAGCTGGTCAGTACTGAATTTTCCTGACATTGAGATGTCAGTGTGAAACATGTTAGTTTGATGGGTTTTACTGAACATCAGAACTGTTCAGATTGGTTGTAGAAATCGATGGGAGTTATTCAATTACTGATTTATTTAAAAATCTCATCCTTGTTTTCAAATCCCTTCGAGGCCATTCCCAGTCCCTATCTCCGTCACAGCCTCCAGTCCCTATCTCCGTCACAGCCCCCAGTCCCTATCTCCGTCACAGCCTCCAGTCCCTATCTCCGTCACAGCCTCCAGTCCCTATCTCCATCACACCCTCCTGTCCCTATCTCCGTCACAGCCCCCAGTCCCTATCTCCGTCACAGCCTCCAGTCCCTATCTCCGTCACAGCCTCCAGTCCCTATCTCCGTCACAGCCTCCTGTCCCTATCTCCGTCACAGCCTCCAGTCCCTATCTCCGTCACAGCCTCCAGTCCCTATCTCCGTCACAGCCTCCTGTCCCTATCTCCGTCACAGCCTCCAGTCCCTATCTCCGTCACAGCCTCCAGTCCCTATCTCCGTCACAGCCTCCTGTCCCTATCTCCGTCACATCCTCCAGTCCCTATTTCCGTCACAGCCTCCAGTCCCTATCTCCGTCACATCCTCCAGTCCCTATTTCCGTCACAGCCTCCAGTCCCTATCTCCGTCACATCCTCCAGTCCCTATCTCCGTCACAGCCTCCTGTCCCTATCTCCGTCACAGCCTCCAGTCCCTATCTCCGTCACAGCCTCCAGTCCCTATCTCCGTCACAGCCTCCTGTCCCTATCTCCGTCACAGCCTCCAGTCCCTATCTCCGTCACAGCCTCCAGTCCCTATCTCCGTCACAGCCTCCTGTCCCTATCTCCGTCACATCCTCCAGTCCCTATTTCCGTCACAGCCTCCAGTCCCTATCTCCGTCACATCCTCCAGTCCCTATTTCCGTCACAGCCTCCAGTCCCTATCTCCGTCACATCCTCCAGTCCCTATCTCCGTCACAGCCTCCTGTCCCTATCTCCGTCACAGCCTCCTGTCCCTATCTCCGTCACATCCTCCTGTCCCTATCTCCGTCACACCCTCCTGTCCCTATCTCCGTCACACCCTCCTGTCCCTATCTCCGTCACACCCTCCTGTCCCTATCTCCGTCACAGCCTCCAGTCCCTATCTCCGTCACATCCTCCTGTCCCTATCTCCGTCACATCCTCCTGTCCCTATCTCCGTCACATCCTCCTGTCCCTATCTCCGTCACATCCTCCTGTCCCTATCTCCGTCACATCCTCCTGTCCCTATCTCCGTCACAGCCTCCAGTCCCTATCTCCGTCACAGCCTCCTGTCCCTATCTCCGTCACAGCCTCCAGTCCCTATCTCCGTCACAGCCTCCAGTCCCTATCTCCGTCACAGCCTCCAGTCCCTATCTCCGTCACAGCCTCCAGTCCCTATCTCCGTCACACCCTCCAGTCCCTATCTCCGTCACACCCTCCAGTCCCTATCTCCGTCACAGCCTCCAGTCCCGATCTCCGTCACAGCCTCCAGTCCCTATCTCCGTCACAGCCTCCAGTCCCTATCTCCGTCACATCCTCCTGTCCCTATCTCCGTCACAGCCTCCAGTCCCTATCTCCGTCACAGCCTCCAGTCCCTATCTCCGTCACATCCTCCTGTCCCTATCTCCGTCACAGCCTCCAGTCCCTATCTCCGTCACAGCCTCCAGTCCCTATCTCCGTCACAGCCTCCAGTCCCTATCTCCGTCACATCCTCCTGTCCCTATCTCCGTCACAGCCTCCAGTCCCTATCTCCGTCACATCCTCCTGTCCCTATCTCCGTCACAGCCTCCAGTCCCTATCTCCGTCACATCCTCCAGTCCCTATCTCCGTCACATCCTCCTGTCCCTATCTCCGTCACAGCCTCCTGTCCCTACCTCCGTCACATCCTCCTGTCCCTATCTCCGTCACACCCTCCTTTCCCTATCTCCGTCACATCCTCCAGTCCCTATCTCCGTCACATCCTCCTGTCCCTATCTCCGTCACATCCTCCAGTCCCTATCTCCGTCACAGCCTCCTGTCCCTATCTCCGTCACATCCTCCTGTCCCTATCTCCGTCACACCCTCCTTTCCCTATCTCCGTCACATCCTCCTGTCCCTATCTCCGTCACATCCTCCAGTCCCTATCTCCGTCACATCCTCCTGTCCCTATCTCCGTCACATCCTCCAGTCCCTATCTCCGTCACATCCTCCTGTCCCTATCTCCGTCACATCCTCCAGTCCCTATCTCCGTCACATCCTCCAGTCCCTATCTCCGTCACATCCTCCTGTCCCTATCTCCGTCACATCCTCCTGTCCCTATCTCCGTCACAGCCTCCTGTCCCTATCTCCGTCACATCCTCCTGTCCCTATCTCCGTCACATCCTCCAGTCCCTATCTCCGTCACAGCCTCCTGTCCCTATCTCCGTCACATCCTCCTGTCCCTATCTCCGTCACACCCTCCTTTCCCTATCTCCGTCACATCCTCCTGTCCCTATCTCCGTCACATCCTCCACTCCCTATCTCCGTCACATCCTCCTGTCCCTCTCTCCGTCACATCCTCCAGTCCCTATCTCCGTCACATCCTCCTGTCCCTATCTCCGTCACATCCTCCAGTCCCTATCTCCGTCACATCCTCCTGTCCCTATCTCCGTCACATCCTCCTGTCCCTATCTCCGTCACAGCCTCCAGTCCCTATCTCCGTCACAGCCTCCAGTCCCTATCTCCGTCACAGCCTCCAGTCCCTATCTCCGTCACAGCCTCCAGTCCCTATCTCCGTCACACCCTCCTGTCCCTATCTCCGTCACAGCCTCCAGTCCCTATCTCCGTCACAGCCTCCTGTCCCTATCTCCGTCACATCCTCCAGTCCCTATCTCCGTCACATCCTCCAGTCCCTATCTCCGTCACAGCCTCCTGTCCCTATCTCCGTCACATCCTCCAGTCCCTATCTCCGTCACACCCTCCTGTCCCTATCTCCGTCACACCCTCCAGTCCCTATCTCCGTCACATCCTCCTGTCCCTATCTCCGTCACATCCTCCAGTCCCTATCTCCGTCACATCCTCCTGTCCCTATCTCCGTCACACCCTCCTGTCCCTATCTCCGTCACATCCTCCAGTCCCTATCTCCGTCACATCCTCCAGTCCCTATCTCCGTCACATCCTCCAGTCCCTATCTCCGTCACACCCTCCTGTCCCTATCTCCGTCACATCCTCCTGTCCCTATCTCCGTCACATCCTCCAGTCCCTATCTCCGTCACATCCTCCTGTCCCTATCTCCGTCACACCCTCCTGTCCCTATCTCCGTCACATCCTCCAGTCCCTATCTCCGTCACATCCTCCAGTCCCTATCTCCGTCACATCCTCCAGTCCCTATCTCCGTCACACCCTCCTGTCCCTATCTCCGTCACAGCCTCCAGTCCCGATCTCCGTCACAGCCTCCTGTCCCTATCTCCGTCACAGCCTCCTGTCCCTATCTCCGTCACAGCCTCCAGTCCCTATCTCCGTCACATCCTCCTGTCCCTATCTCCGTCACATCCTCCTGTCCCTCTCTCCGTCACAGCCTCCTGTCCCTATCCCCGTCACATCCTCCAGTCCCTATCTCCGTCACAGTCTCCAGTCCCTATCTCCGTCACAGCCTCCAGTCCCTATCTCCGTCACAGCCTCCTGTCCCTATCTCCGTCACATCCTCCAGTCCCTATCTCCGTCACAGTCTCCAGTCCCTATCTCCGTCACAGTCTCCAGTCCCTATCTCCGTCACAGCCTCGTGTCCCTATCTCCGTCACACCCTCCTGTCCCTATCTCCGTCACATCCTCCTGTTCCTATCTCCGTCACATCCTCCAGTCCCTATCTCCGTCACACCCTCCAGTCCCTATCTCCGTCACACCCTCCAGTCCCTATCTCCGTCACAGCCTCCTGTCCCTATCTCCGTCACATCCTCCTGTCCCTATCTCCGTCACAGCCTCCTGTCCCTATCTCCGTCACACCCTCCAGTCCCTATCTCCGTCACAGCCTCCAGTCCCTATCTCCGTCACAGCCTCCAGTCCCTATCTCCCTCAGCTCAGACCTCCTGGTCATTCCCGAGATTCATCATTGGCACCCGTGCCTTCAGCTGCCATTAAGCTCAGGAATTCCCTCCCTAAACAATTCCTGGGGATTAGTCGTCCATTTCTGGACAAACCCAGGACTGGCCTGGAGGGTTTAAAATGCTAAATGGATACACATTGTTTCCCAGTCTCTGCCATGTCCACAGTAATGTGAACCTGATCCTCATCAGCAGGAGAAACGGAAAGACAAATTCCAACACAGTGATATTTCTGTAAAGCCGACACTCTCCAGCTGCCCCCTCAGCAAGGTGACCCACAGAGAGTGAAGAGGAACATCACCCAAACGTGGTAAATTGTAATTTTTGCCAAAATCTTGCTGCCATTCTGGTGAGATCTTCCATTCCCGCAGATGGCACATTCCCCAAGGCAGGTTTCCCATCAGGGAGGAGTGTGTTCAACAGGAAACCTCACTGACAATAAAACCCCATCCCTGATGGGTAACGTGTTCCATCCCACCACCGTGAAACACACTGCGAAGAGGGACCTGCCCTTTTGTGTAATGATATGAAACAGACTGTGGTAAATTAACGCCTTCTAACATCTGCCCTGATCGTTAATTCAGAGAATTTGCAGAATGGGAAGCGGCCATTCAACATCCAAGCTTCAATAAGACCCAGCCCACCCAAAACATCATCTCCACATTGACCCCATCAAACCGGTTTATAAAGATCTCGATCGGTTCCCTCACTCTGATTTCTAAAGAGCCTCAGCCTTTCCCATTGACAATTCCTTTGATTCCATTGAGATTTTTCCATTTGCCGTTCGGTGTAAACGCGGAATAAGGATTGGGAATTTGATGACTGTGCAGACTGTGTGTCATGTCTCAAACAGAGCTTTATCCAGGGGGTCATTACAGATGGGTGAGGATGGTCAGGTTCACAATGGAATGTGACTGTGTGGAGGTCACTACTCAACAGCAATTCATAATTTTAATCATTGATTTCTTCAATATTCCCACAGTCTGTGTGGGAGAAAGTGTGGAGAACACTTGTATCATTTCCACATTGAAGAGTTCACAGCTTATTGAGTCAGAAGGAGTCAGTTTTAACAGGAGTGGAACTGAGTTGGTCAAAACTCAGAGCGCACAGATTTCAAATCTGCCTTATGAAGATAGGTTGAGGGAGCTGGGACTCTTTTCTCTGGAGAGGCGAAGGTTGAGAGGCGACCTGATAGAAGTTTATAAAATGTTGAGAGGAATAGATAGGGTGGACTCTCAGAGGCTATTTCCCCGGGTTGAAATGGTCGCTACGAGAGGACACAGATTTAAGGTGCGGGGAGGGAAGTACAGAGGTGATGTTAGGGGTAAGTTTTTCACTCAGAGGGTAGTGAGTGAGTGGAATCGGCTGCCGTCGTCGGTGGTGGAGGCGAACTCGCTGGGGTCTTTTAAAAGACTTCTGGATGAGTATATGGTGTTTAATGGGATTGGGGGTTATAGATAGGTCTATAGATTGGTGGGGTTGATGCGATCGGCGCAACTCGAGGGCCGAAGGGCCTGTTTGTGCTGTAATGTTCTATGTTCTATGTTCTATCTGCAGCAGTACTGGGAGAGAGAGAGAGACGAGAGGAATGTTTTACACGGAGAATTGTTGTGATCTGGAAGGAACTGTCTGAAAGGGCTCTGGAAGCAGATTCGCTGTCCCAAAATGCTGGGACAGTGAGTAAATTTACGGAGGAGTTAGAGAGATTTCTAATTGGTCAGTGGGATTGGAGGGTTATGGGGAGAAGGGAGGAAAATGGGGATGAGGAGCATGTCAGCCATGATCAAATGGTGGAACAGACTCGATGGGCCGAATGGCCTAATCCTGTCCCTGTATCTGATGAACTTATGAATATTCAATGATAACTTTCAAAAAGGAACTGGACAAATACTGGAGAAGGAAAAGTGAATCTCTGAGCGATTGGATAGATCTTTCAAAGAGCAAACATGGAAACAATGGGCCAATTAGCCTGTTCCCAGTGCCATCAGATTCCATTTCCATCAAATAACAAACGATGAAAGTGTCAGAACGCTTGTGTCCTTGTGCGTTAGCTCAGAAAAGGTTATTTGACCGGGTAGGGTGATTAGAAATGAGAGGTGAAATGGTGATGTTCCTTTTTGTGAGACTCCCTCGGAGGGAGAGCAGTTTCCCTGGAATGATACTGGGATGAGTCTGTTCCATTACGAGGCAGGCTCCAGAGAGACCTGGGCAGCATTCCCTCTCCCCATTCCCCAGACACCCATGAATAAATGTCTGTTGAGATAAAAATCTGAGATTCCCTGTTGCCTTTCACATTTTCCCGGTGTTTCTGCTGCTCAGACGGGTATTATTTATTCCAGTCTCTCCGCAGGGCTGCCAAAGACTCAAGCTTTATCCCAGTGGCCAGCTTCCAGGCACAGGGAATAAGACTGAAGGGGTATAATCCCCAGGAATCCACGGTGTTACTAAGGCTACCCCAGGCCAGACAGAGGTCCCTAACTCCATGTCCAGTGTTGTCCAGCCAGATTCGGGTTAATTCACAGCAATAAAGTATTCTCTTAACATCCAACCGGGCAGTGGAGGCAAATTTAATAGAATTCCAAAGGGAATTGGATAAACTGGAGGGGTTCCTCAGGGGTTAGAGATGGATAAGAACGGTGGCACCTGGAAGTGTGATCACGGTTATAGGAAATTTGCACACACGTCAGATCCCAGGGACAGGAATGAGATCATTACCAGAGAATCTGGGAATTTGAAGTTTGTTGTGGGGAGTGGTGGGATGGAGGGTGGGGAGATTGGCTGGTTAAATATTGACTAGGACACTGGGGTGAACACCCACACACCACACAATATCACAGTGAGATTTTAGTCTTCATCTAAGATGGCAGAGTGCGGCACTCCCTCAGCACTGACCCTCTGACAGTGCGGCACTCCCTCAGCACTGACCCTCTGACAGTGCGGCACTCCCTCAGCACTGACCCTCTGACAGTGCGGCACTCCCTCAGCACTGACCCTCTGACAGTGCGGCACTCCCTCAGCACTGACCCTCTGACAGTGCGGCACTCCCTCAGCACTGACCCTCTGACAGTGCAGCACTCCCTCAGCACTGACCCTCTGACAGTGCGGCACTCCCTCAGCACTGACCCTCTGACAGTGCGGCACTCCCTCAGCACTGACCCTCTGACAGAGCGGCACTCCCTCAGCACTGACCCTCTGACAGTGCGGCACTCCCTCAGCACTGACCCTCTGACAGTGCAGCACTCCCTCAGCACTGACCCTCTGACAGTGCGGCACTCCCTCAGCACTGACCCTCTGACAGTGCGGCACTCCCTCAGCACTGACCCTCTGACAGTGCGGCACTCCCTCAGCACTGACCCTCTGACAGTGCGGCACTCCCTCAGCACTGACCCTCTGACAGTGCGGCACTCCCTCAGCACTGACCCTCTGACAGAGCGGCACTCCCTCAGCACTGACCCTCTGACAGTGCGGCACTCCCTCAGCACTGACCCTCTGACAGTGCGGCACTCCCTCAGCACTGACCCTCTGACAGTGCGGCACTCCCTCAGCACTGACCCTCTGACAGTGCGGCACTCCCTCAGCACTGACCCTCTGACAGAGCGGCACTCCCTCAGCACTGACCCTCCAACAGTGCGGCACTCCCTCAGCACTGACCCTCTGACAGTGCGGCACTCCCTCAGTACTGACCCTCTGACAGTGCGGCACTCCCTCAGTACTGACCCTCCGACAGTGCGGCACTCCCTCAGCACTGACCCTCTGACAGTGCGGCACTCCCTCAGCACTGACCCTCTGACAGTGCGGCACTCCCTCAGTACTGACCCTCTGACAGTGCCGCACTCCCTCAGTATTTCTGTGCTATGTTATAATCTATCCAGGAGAGTTTAGTCCTGCTCTGGAGTAAATGTTGCTGTTAATGGAGCTCAGGATACAGCAATTCCCAAACGCTCCCCCCCCCCCCCCCCCACCCCCATTCCGAACCCATTGACTGACCCCTCTCTCCAGGAATTTGACATTATTACTGGTGGAAAGCTGCCAGGTCGCAGAATGTTTGGAAGGTTCGAACCCGCCTGATGGATTA
Organism: Prionace glauca; assembly: GCA_037974335.1. Lineage (NCBI taxonomy): Eukaryota > Metazoa > Chordata > Chondrichthyes > Carcharhiniformes > Carcharhinidae > Prionace > Prionace glauca. The sequence goes on along the minus strand of CM075730.1, from coordinate 1,122,995 downwards.
TTCACCAGCTGCTCCTTACTGAGTCTCCCAGGAACACTCGATCGCACAAGGGCTCACGTCTGCTCTCATTTCGCCACCTGTCCTGGAATGTGATTGTGTTTCTTCTCCAACAAATATTGTCTTCATATCAGAAAATATCCCCAGGTACATGTGACAGAGGGACCAAGGAGTGTCATAGAGGAGAGAGAGAGAGGGAGGGAGACAGAGGGGCGGTGAGACAGAGAGAGAGGGAGGGTGAGACAGAGAGAGAGGGAGGGTGAGACAGAGAGAGAGGGAGGGTGAGACAGAGAGAGACAGAATTTGAGAGCTTTAGATGCAGACAGCTGAAAGCACGGTTGGATTGATGGAAATCAGGAATACACAGGTTAAAATTGGAAGAGTACAGAGACATCAGAGGGTTATAGGAACTGGGGGAGGTTACAGAGGTAGGGAGGGGTGTAGGAACTGGAAGAGGTTTCAGGGAGGGGAGAAGAGACTTTGTGGGATTTGAAAATGGGGAGACCTGGATTCTAACAAAATATCAGTTTGCTAAGAATTTGAATGAAGCCGTGTGAGCGTGACCGTGTGAGCTTAAACGTGTGAGCGTGACCGTGTGAGCGTGACCGTGTGAGCGTGTGAGCGTGAGCGTGAGCGTGTGAGCATGAACGTGTGAGTGTGACCGTGTGAGCGTGACCGTGTGAGTGTGACCGCGTGAGCATGTGAGCGTGACCGTGTGAGCGTGACCGTGTGAGCGTGCGAGCGTGTGAGCGTGACCGTGTGAGCGTGTGAGCGTGAGCGTGTGAGCGTGACCGTGTGAGCATGAACGTGTGAGTGTGACCGTGTGAGCGTGACCGTGTGAGTGTGACCGCGTGAGCATGTGAGCGTGACCGTGTGAGCGTGTGAGCGTGTGAGCGTGACCGTGTGAGCGTGACCGTGTGAGCGTGACCGTGAGCGTGTGACCGTGAGCGTGTGACTGTGAGCGTGAGCGTGAGCGTGTGAGCGTGACCGTGTGAGCGTGACCGTGACCGTGTGAGCGTGTGAGCGTGACCGTGTGAGCGTGACCGCGTGACCGCGTGAGCGTGTGAGCGTGACCGTGTGACCGTGACCGTGTGAGCGTGCGAGCGTGACCGTGCGAGCGTGACCGTGTGAGCGTGACCGTGTGAGCGTGACCGTGTGACCGTGAGCGTGTGACCGTGAGCGTGTGACCGTGAGCGTGTGACCGTGAGCGTGTGACCGTGACCGTGTGAGCGTGACCGTGTGAGCGTGACCGTGTGAGCGTGACCGTGTGAGCGTGACCGTGTGAGCGTGACCGTGTGAGCGTGACCGTGTGAGCGTGACCGTGTGAGCGTGTGAGCGTGAGCGTGTGAGCGTGACCGTGTGGCCGTGACCGTGTGAGCGTGACCGTGTGAGCGTGAGCGTGACCGTGTGACCATGAGCGTGTGAGCGTGACCGTGTGAGTGTGAGCGTGACCGTGTGAGCGTGACCACGTGAGCGTGACCGCGTGAGCGTGACCATGTGACCGTGTGAGCGTGAGCGTGACCGTGTGAGCGTGACCGCGTGAGCGTGACCGCGTGAGCGTGACCGCGTGAGCGTGACCGCGTGAGCGTGACCGTGTGAGCGTGTGAGCGTGAGCGTGTGAGCGTGAGCGTGTGAGCGTGACCGTGTGAGCGTGTGACCGTGTGAGCGTGACCGTGTGAGCGTGACCGTGTGAGCGTGACCGTGTGAGCGTGACCGTGTGAGCGTGACCGTGTGAGCGTGTGACCGTGTGAGCGTGTGACCGTGTGAGCGTGTGACCGTGTGAGCGTGACCGTGTGAGCATGACCGTGTGAGCGTGACCGTGACCGTGTGAGCGTGAGCGTGTGACCGTGACCGTGTGAGCGTGAGCGTGTGACCGTGTGAGCGTGACCGTGTGACCGTGTGAGCGTGACCGTGTGACCGTGTGAGCGTGACCGTGTGAGCGTGACCGTGTGACCGTGTGAGCGTGACCGTGTGAGCGTGACCGTGTGAGCGTGACCGTGTGAGCGTGACCGTGTGAGCGTGACCGTGTGAGCGTGAGCGTGTGAGCGTGAGCGTGTGAGCGTGACCGTGTGAGCGTGACCGTGTGAGCGTGACCGTGACCGTGTGAGCGTGAGCATGTGAGCGTGACCGCGTGAGCGTGACCGCGTGAGCGTGACCGTGTTAGCGTGACCGTGTGAGCGTGACCGTGTGAGCGTGACCGTGACCGTGTGAGCGTGAGCGTGTGAGCGTGAGCGTGTGAGCGTGAGCGTGTGAGCGTGAGCGTGTGAGCGTGACCGTGTGAGCGTGACCGTGTGAGCGTGACCGTGTGAGCGTGAGCGTGAGCGTGACCGTGTGAGCGTGACCGTGTGAGCGTGTGACCGTGTGAGCGTGACCGTGTGAGCGTGACCGTGTGAGCGTGACCGTGTGAGCGTGACCGTGTGAGCGTGACCGCGTGAGCGTGACCGTGTGAGCGTGTGAGCGTGAGCGTGTGAGCGTGACCGTGTGAGCGTGACCGTGTGAGCGTGACCGTGTGAGCGTGACCGTGTGAGCGTGACCGTGTGAGCGTGACCGTGTGATCGTGTGAGCGTGACCGTGTGAGCGTGACCGTGTGAGCGTGACCGTGTGAGCGTGACCGTGTGAGCGTGACCGTGTGAGCGTGAGACCGTGTGAGCGTGACCGTGTGAGCGTGACCGTGTGAGCGTGACCGTGTGAGTGTGACTCATCCTATAATTTAAATAAAACAACTCAGAAGTGTGGACACTAACTTGCACATTGTGGATTTCTGAAATCACCTTAATTCTGTAACAGTGAGAGGAACATTCCTGTAACTGGGAACTAATCGGAGTCAGGTTGGACATTACAGGTGAATCAGTCCATCGGTTTTCTGAGAGTGTGGGTCCATTCTAATCCAACCACTCCCAGATCCCCCCGGTGTCAAACAGGAATACAGGACAAAGGCCTTGAACTGACCTACGTCGGAACCGGATGTTCATTAATATCTAAACCCTGATGGTTTGGAATGTTCTGAACATTCCCGTCAGTGTGTGGAGAGCTGCCACTTTCTCTTTGAACCCACTCGATAGTTGGTTTCTGTTTATCAAGATTCCTGGAACAAACCACCAACCCAAGAGGCCAAACGCAGGATACAGTAACTCTCAGTGCTTCACTCAACCAACCTCTGCTTTCAGTCCGGGCTCTCAATTCCTCTTTTACTCTGCTCTGTCTCCAGACAGTCTCTCTCCAACATTTCTGGACTAGTTATTTTAAAAGACTTTATTAGATTTGACGATCACAAGCAGCTTGGGAGTTTGCGCGTTCTCCCCATGGTTGCGTGGGTTTCCTCCGGGTGCTCCGGTTTCCTCCCACATCCCAAAAATGTGCTTTTAGGCTGATTGATTGGGTAACAAATTGTCCCTATATTGGACCTCCCTGATCCTCACACATTAGGCATAGACTAGAGTCATGAATAGGTCACTGACCATGGGACGGCGGCGCGGGCTCGTTGGGCCGAAGGGCCTGTTTCCAGTGCTGTGTTGTTCTTTGTTCTTTGTAACCAATTGCTTGCTAGGATTTATACAATGAATGTTGTCAGCTATTTGTGAGGTCCAGGAATATCTTAAGAAAATCCTATAAACTGATATTACAATAGTTTCCTACGGTCTCTTCCCATCTCCGTGGTGACATGAATGCAAGGTCTTTGTATCCAGGTAGAAACTAACTTCTGAACCCCAATTTCATTCTATCTTGAAATGAAATAGACAGTTTAAAGTATAACCATTTACAAACAGTCCCAGTATCTCCCTGTGAGGCTTGGAGACTAATAATCTTCCCACTGTCAGCACAGCTGCCCTGGCCATTGTTTATCGTTGTGAATATCTCGCACCTTCTTTTCAGTCCAATAACCCGATCTCTCCTCTACCCAAATCCTCTAAAGTGTTGTTGGACAGAATTCAGAATGAGTCACATGGTGCCGTACATTCCTCCATTTTACCTGAAATTAAAGAGAGAGCCTTGAAGCAGAATAACATGACAAATGTCACACCGGCAACAAAGTGACAGCAGAGCTTACCATTCAACAGGGGTACTTCCTAACAGCATGGTGGGTGTACCTACACTGCAGGGACTGCAGCAGTTCAAGGGGTTGGCTCACCACCGCCCTCCCAGGGGGTAATTATGGATGAATAATAAATGCTGGCCAGTCTAACGACACCCGCATTCCACGAACAAACAAAAAGGAAGTGGTGATTTTTGAGAGGCCCATTTCCCTGGTTGGTGCAGGGAGATGAACATCTGCCTGCTTTTCAATAACCGCAGACAGCAGTCAGAAGATTGTTAGTCTCAGGACACTATTGGTGGCTGGCTGTGTTCCCCACTCAGTTACAGCCTCTAAACACCTGTACCCTCCTTACGCCAAACACTTACTTTCCCCACAGGAGAGATTGCCAGAAGGACGGGTGACGCTGCCAAGACGTGTGATATTTGAACATAGTTTGCCTTTCTTTTCTGTTGTTTCTGTGGATCGTTGATCTGAGATGTCTTTGATCAGTCTGTTTTCTGTGGGTGGAGGAAGCAGCCAGTTTATTGTGTCACCCACTGACACGATGGAAGAGGAATAAATTGGAGCGGAGAATCTCGGAAAACCGCATCAATATCTCCACAGCTTAGCCGGGAATATTCCAGCAGCAGGTTTCAACTCCTTTAATTTAATCCATTGGAAATATTTGTAAATTAAATCATTCAATCACTCAGATTATAATTCAATCTAAAGTCACATTTGATTCCATCACAGCAGTTGTGTGAGAGGCCGTTGTGAGAAAGATCAAGTGACTGAGGACAGGCTGGAAACCACGAGGAGCGATTCCCATCAGGGAAACACATTGAGAAATTACATCAACCCAAAGGCACCAAACACCGGAATCATTGTGTGAACTGGAACTTCTGGATTGAATTTAAACAGACAATCAGGTTGGGTTAGGATTAGACTTAGAGTTAGCATAGATGTTTAGGTTAGGGTTAGTGGTTTGGATTAGGGTTAGTGTTAGCAGTTAGGGTTGATGTTCGGGTTAGGGTTAGCAGTTTGGGTTAGGGTTAGTGTTAGTGGTTAAGGTTAGAGGTTCAGGGTTAGGTTAGAGTTGGGGTAGGGCATTGGGGTTAGGGTTAGTTGTTAGCTGTCAGTGGTTATGGTTAGAAGTTCAGAGTTCGGTGTTAGAGTTGGGATTAAGTGTTTGGGTTATGGTTAGCAGTTAGTGGTTAGGGTTACGGTTTGGTTTCAGTGTTCAGTTTTAGGGGTAGGGGTTAGGATTGGCATTAGAATTAGCCCTTAGGGGTTTGGGTTAGGGTTAGGGTAAGGTCATTAACGTCAGGTGTAATTGATGCCATTCTGGACATAAAAAAGAAAGTCTTGCATTCACACATCACCTTTCACGACCTCAGTTTCTCCTCAAGTGCTCTCCATCTCCATCACCTCACTCAACTCCGAACCTGCCTCTTCTCACCAACTGCTGAATCCTCACCCATTTCTTCATCAGCTCCAGGCTCACTTATTCCAACACACTCTGAGCTCTCTCTCCTACATTCTACCCTCTGTAAACCTGAGGTCATCCTCAACTCCGCTATGCTCAATTGCCTTACACCAAATGTTATTCATCCATCACTCCTGGCTCCTGGTTACATAATGTCCCGATTTCAAACAGTCTTGACTTTGTTTTCAGATCCCTCCGTGGCCTCATCCCTCCCTATCTATATCACCTCCTCCAGTTCCTTCAGCCCCTCCCTAGCTCTATAACCTCCCCCACCCCCCTACACTCTTCTCTATCTCTGTAACTTCCTCCAGCCCCTACATCCCTCCCTTTCTCTGTAGCCTCCTCCAGTCCCCTACACCCCTCCCTATCTCTGTAACCTTCTCCAGCCCCCCCTACACCCCCTCCCTATCTCTGTAACTTCCTCCAGCCCCCTACACCCTCTCCCTATCTCTGTAACTTCCTCCAGCCCCCTACACCCTCTCCCTATCTCTGTAACCTTCCCCTGCTCCTGCAACCCTCCCTATCTCTATAACCTCCTTCAATTCCTACAACCCCCAAGATTTCTGCACTCCTTCAGTTCTGGCCAAAGAACACTCTGGAGGAGGCTCTTCACTCAAGTTGAGGAGGAACTTCTTCACTCAAAGGGAGGTGAATCTCTGGAATTCTCTTTCCATTGAAGTGGTGGAGGCTGCCTCGCTGAATATATTTAAGTCACGGGTAGATAGGTTTCTGATAGACAAGGGAATTAAGGGTTATGGGGAGAAAGTGGGAAAGTGGAACTGATCCACTTCAGATCAGCCATGATCTTACTGAATGGCGGGGCAGGCTCGAAGGGCTAGATGGCCTACTCCTGCTCCTATTTCTTATGTTCTTATGATTTTAATCGTTCCGTCGTCGATGGCTAATTGAGTTGTGCCAAATTGTAGAAACTCTCAGGCAATCTTGACCAGTAATGTCAAAGAGATATCTGTGCATGAATATGTGCATTTACATGTCTGTGTGTACACATGTGTGATGTGATTCTGTGTACATGAGTGTGCAAGTGTGTGCAGGTTTGTGCACAAGTGAGTGTGCAGTGGTGAGTGTGCTTGTGCGGTTTTGAGTGTATCCTTGTCAGGGACAGGGTAGAGATCTAATAACTTACATTATTTAATCTGAAATGGAGTATTTTCCAGGCTGGGGACAGGAATACTCTGAGTCTGAATCGGTGCAATGAGCTGATACACATGATGTATTTACATCAAGCCCATCAGTTGAGTATAAAAACAGAAGGAGTTTGGAAAGTCTTTGCTGGGAGCAGGAACAGATTGTGATGCTCAGCGTGTGTCTGTATAAAGCCTGTGAGAAAGAGGCAAGGTTACAATGAGCTTTTGAATCAGTGTCGCTCTCTGGAGAGTCTGGGACTTGACCACAGAGAATCTGTGGTGAAAGTGTGGGTGTTTTCCCAGGCCTGATCTTCCTGCACCAGTGCAGCAGGTCTGGGAGTGAGGACAGGTACTGGAGGCCCCGACAGTGTAGCCAAAACACCCGTCCAGTTCAGCAGCTGCGCTCGGGCCCACATGTCTGTGTGTGAATGGGATTTTCCATTGACTCCATTAGAAGGTCACTCGGTGAATGTGGGGGTCTGGTGGGAGGGAGAGGGGAAATCCTGAACAGATCATTGATCCTATCAGACACATGATTTAAGGAGGCGGTTAACAAACATCGGAAAATTCATTAAATGCTAGTCTCAGTGTTGCAATGAGATATCCAGTTCCATGGTTTAAATTTCAAACACACATCGAACCCTCGTTCCTCAGAGAGCAGGGACAGTGGGAACTATCCTTCCTCTCTCTTCCTGCTGCTCTGTAACTGCTTTAACTTTCCAGTAAAGATTTATTAATGAAACTCACTTGTTGATACAGTTGCCAGCTGATAAGATTCTGAGAGTTAATGTTTTATTGGTGCTGATAGAAACCACTCTTACATCATGAGGATGAGACCAGGGAACATTGCTGGATATCGGTGTGAGTTCTCCATCGCTGAAGGCAGTAAGCTATCAAACTGAGATTCCCTCTGCTCTCCCTGGGAGAGAGGATGTCAAAGATCTCACTGCAGTCATAGAGCGGGATTCTCCAGCCGCCCTCACCCCAAGACTGGAAAACCCCCGCTTGAGGTCAACAGACCTTTGCATGGCCTGTGTCCTATAGCAGGCGGGACAAGAAAGATTCGCCTAGAGGATGCAGAAAGAGGCCATTTGGCCCATCGAATCTGCACCAATTCTCCAAAAGGGCATCTACCCCAAGGCCATCACTGCTCTATCTCTGTAAACCCCATGTATTTACCCCTAAAACTACACATCATTGGACACTAAGGGGCAATTTAGCATGGCCAATCCACCTAACCTGCACATCTTTGGAGTGTGGGAAGAAACCAGAGCACCCAGAGGAAACCCAAGCAGACACGGGGTGAATGTGCAAACTCCACACAGACAATGACCCTAGCGGGGAATCGAACCCAGGTTTCTAGCTCTATGAGGCAGCAGTGCCAAACACTGTGCCACCATGCCACACTACCATAGAGCTGGATTTTACAGGCTTTAATTGACTCAATTCCCATGCCCCATCAGGGAAGTACCGCCTCTGAGAGCCGCCAGCCAATCACACGGCCAGCAGCTGTCTTGTTTCAGTAGCTCCACCGGGGCCTGTGGCCATCAGCGGAATTGCAGCCAAAAGGGATTTATTGATAAGAGTTCAGACCTTCAACTCAGACAGGGTCACATTGGGATCAGGCTACAGACTGGGGTGAGGGGTCAGGGTGGACAGAGCAGAGGAGGGAAGGGCAGGGATGAGAATATCAGGGGGGGCGGGGGGGTGACTTCTGATGGGAACGCGTCCACAAAGGCTGCATTCCCCTGCCCGCACTCCTTGACAAGTCCCTAGCCCAGGCAGTGAAAGCTGCACAGTTAACCTGGGCTCACCCATCGCGTGGCAAATCCCAGAGGCAGCCGGAGAAGATCCTTTCCATTGGCCATTTAGGGGCCTCCATTGAGCCAGAGGTGGACAAACCTCTGGACATCTCACTGAGGCAGGAATAGGGTGCGTGTCAATGTTCCAGAGTGTGACAATCAGCTCATTAAGATAAATAATTAAGATCTGTGATATTAATTGGGTTAGAAATGGAAACAGCTCTAAGGCAGGGGAAGGAGAGAAGGAGAAAGGGTTGATCTCTGTGTAAACTGGCCGCTCTGAGCAAGAGGATTACAATAAAACAGCTCGACCAATGTAGGAAACAATGTCTACACAGCAAGATCTCACAATGTCATCCATGTGATAAGGGTCAGATAATCAGTGTCAGTTATGTTGGACCAATGTGAAGTGATTCTTCCACCAGAACCAGTTCTCATTAGGCTTCAGGAATGGCCCCAGTAAAATCCAGCCCAAACAGCCATTTATAGGAGGAGGCCATTTGGCCCATCAAGCTGATGCCAGCTCCCTCTGGAGTAATCCAATCACTCTGCTTCCCCAGTGTTTCTGCAATTTGTATTTCCTTTAAGTGCCAACTGATCTTCTTTTGAACTCGCTCATCGTCTCTGCTCCTGCCATCCTCATGGGCAGCGAGTTACGGGTCATTACCATCCGCTGGATAAAAACTTTCCTCCTCACGTCACCTCCTCTAATTCTCACCCAAAACGGGGGTGGGGGGGGCACAGTGGATTAGCACTGCTGCTTCACGGCTCCAGGGTCCTGGGTTCGATTCCCGGCTCGGGTCACTGCCTGTGTGGAGTTTGCGCATTCTCCTCGTGTCTGCGTGGGTTTTCTCCGGGTGCTCCGGTTTCCTCCCACAGTCCAAAGATGTGCGGGTTAGGTTGATTGGTCGTGCTAAGAAATTGCCCCTTAGTGTCCTGGGATGTGTAGGTTAGAGGGATTAGTGGGTATAATATGTAGGGATATGGGGATGGGGCCTGGGTGGGATTGTGTTCGGTGCAGACTCGATGGGCCGAAGGGCCTCTTTCTGCAGGGTTCTATGATGATTCAAAACCTTAAGTCTGTGTTCCTGGGTCGTTATCTCATCAGCCAGGGGTAGCAGTGTCTCCTTGCCTGCTTTATATAAACCTCTCATACTCTGCACACTGCGATCAAATCTCCCCCTCAGCCTCCTTTGCTCCAAGGAGAACGTTCCCAGTGTCTCCAGCACTAACCTCGGAACTCGTGCTGTGTTAAAGTCCATCAAATGTCCCTGAAATCGTTCTGGGAAATCTCCCTCCTCACCCTGTCAGTGACCCCAGAAGGAGCAGGATCTGTCCTCACTGGCGCCTTGGACAATATTTATCCCAAAACCAACATAACTGACACTGATTATCTGACCCTTATCACATGGATGACATTGTGAGATCTTGCTGTGTAGACATTGTTTCCTACGTTCCAACAGTGAGTACATTTCCAAAGGATTTTATTGATTGTAAGGTGGTTCGGGGTTGAAGGAGGTGCAATAGAATTATTTACTTAACAATTTACAAACCTCTTGACGATCTACATTCAAAGGATTGCATCCCGACAATAAATTATAATCAGCAACAGTATTCAGCGCTGATAGATGTGTCTGTCAGCAATTCCAATGAACTCTCTTAGAATGAAGGCAATGACCACAAATTCAAGTCTTTAACTAACTTGGATGAAGTTGTTTCCTGTGCCTTGGAAAGCAAGCCAGGTCTCGAAGGTCAAACTCATGTTTAGAAGCTGCGATGATGCAGCTGGGTGCCATGCTGGGGTCTCAGGGTCTTTACCAGAACGCAGGATCTGCTGCTAACGGGAGCCTGAATACAGATCCCCACAGTCGCTGACCCATATCTGCGGGATAGAGTCTGGAAGTGTGGGTATCGAGGTTACTACATCACAAACATTACCTGTTCAATGTACAACGGAGTGCCGTGTGGCACCTGTGTAATGTCACACGTGTGTGCTGCCATGTTTGTCACCCGTGTATGGTGGGTTTCCTGACATCCTGGGTGAGAACTCTGGGACACAGCATTCACTGGATTATGGAATATCTTCCCACAATCAGAATTACCAACCTGATCTCTGGGATTTTAACTGATTCCTTTGCCTGGAAGCATTAATCCTGAGCAGAGCAGTTTGTTCCATGGGTATTTTCAGCTGTCGGGATAATTGGGGCTGCTGATTCCTTTGGGAAAGTTTGTTAATGGATTGGAATTGAACCATGTGTCCAGTTACTACATTTTAATGGAAGAACAGATATTTGCAAAGAGGAAGTGGGAGTTATGATGCCACACAAACGGAGCCTCCAGGGTAAATCCCTCACTAACCTAATGGAAACCTAATACCCACAGAGAAAGAAGCTGCATTTGTACAGCACCATTCACATCCCCAACACTATCCAAAGTGCTTTATAACCAATCAAACACTTTGAATTGCAGATACTGTTAGCACACACACACACAGTACAGTGATTAGCACCGCTGCCTCGCAGTGCCAGGGACCCGGGTTTGATTCTGGTCTTGGGTCTCTACCTGTGCGGAGTCTGCATGTTCTCCCCGTGTCTGCGTGGGTTTCCTCTAGGTGCCCCAGTTTCCTCCCAAAGGCATGCTGGTTAGATGGATTGCCCATTCTAAATTGCCCCTTAGCGTCCCAAGATGTGTAGGTTGGGGAATTAGGAGGGTAAATGTATGGGTTAAGGGGGATAGGGCCTGTGTAAGGTGCTCTGTCAGAGAGCCGGTACAGACTCGATGGGCCAAATGGCCTCTTTCCGCACTGTGGGGATTCTATTCTGTGAATCCATTTGACAGATTACAGCTGGTGCTTGAAGCTGAAAGTATCTCTTTATGTTCTCAGACAAAATACCCCAACTCCATCCCCAAACATCTGAGTGTGAGTGAGAGTGTGAAAGTAAGTCACTAACCCACACACACTCACTGCCCCCACTCCTTTCACAACTTAGTGTTTACACCATTGTGCCTCCTGTTCCAATAGTGTTGTCAGCAGTGGATGAGATATAACAACAACCTGCATTTATATAGTGTCTGAATTATGTGAAATGTCCCCAGTCATTTCACCGCGGCAATTATCAAACAGATTCAAACAGCGAGCCGTGTCAGTGACACTGGGAGAGAGGACAAAACTGCTGGCAGAAGGAGCTCTGAGTGGTGCAGAGGGACGCGGAGAGAGGTTCCGGGAGAGGAAAGGGATACACGGGAAGTGGTGGAAGTGGTTTATCTGGAGGAGGTTGCAGACATAGAGAGGGATAAAGTCATGGAGAGATTTGAAGGATTGCCTTCCCTGTCCCTCTGTCTGGAGAAAGAGTGGCCCAGCTGCGTCGCGAATCCTGAATCCAGTCTGATCCTGGTCTGCTCCTGTAAAAATACACCAGCCAGCACACTGCCTGTCACCTCCAAACCTACAGGAGATAGTCTCTCTGCTCGGGCTTTGAACAGATTGCAAAGCCCTTGCATTTGTTTTGAATTACGGTGCAAATTAATCCTTGAAAAGTTCAACAAATGGATGGTAAATGTTTCTCAGAGAGAAGTGTTTGTGTTTGGAGTGCAGAGAAACACCTGCTCGGATAAGAGCGTATAATCAGCACTAACTCCCTGGAACTGACTGGAAGTTTCACATTGATGGCGTTAGTCGGCTGCCAAGTGAAGTGAGGTTTTCTGTGGGAAAACTGCCGTAATCCTGTCATTCCAAACACATCTGCAATTGATCAGGACGGAGCGTTGGGAATATTGTTACCGTGCTGCAAACCTGCAACATTTCCAGGGGCCAGAGTGCAGACCCACAGTCGACTTGAACCTGAATTCCTCCCGGGATAAAGCATTCAGCCACAGGGAGATACTGACAGACACACTGTCCCGTTCAGCAACCAAACACACCGGCATTTCCCTGTGGAAATGACCATAACAAATCCTGGAACTGCACAGCCAGGAGTGGAGGGCTGACTCCCACAGAAATGCTGTGGAGATGCCGGTGTTGGACTGGGGTAAACACAGTAAGAAGTCTCACAACACCAGGTTAAAGACGCTGAAAGATGCCCTCATAAGAACAGCATATGGCGCTCAACTCATCAATGTGCCACAGCGAAAAACCGTACCGATCTCCTCAGAAGACAAACACGGAACATGGTGGACAGAGTACCCTTTGTCGTCCAGTACTTCCCCGGAGCGGAGAAGCTACGACATCTTCTCCGGAGTCTTCAACATATCATTGATGAAGACGAACATCTCGCCAGGGCTATCCCCACACCCCCACTTCTTGCTTTCAGACAACCACACAACCTCAAACAGACCATTGTTCGCAGCAAACTACCCAGCCTTCAGGAGAACAGTGACCACAATATCACACAACCCTGCCACAGCAACCTCTGCAAGACATGCCGGATCATCGACATGGATACCATCATCACACGTGAGAACACCATCCACCAGGTACATGGTAAATACTCTTACAACTCGGCCAACATTGTCTACCTGATACGTTGCAAGAAAGGATGTCCTAAAACATGGTACATTGGGGAGACCATGCAGACGCTACGACAACGGATGAATGAACATCGCTCGACAGTCACCAGGCAAGACTGTTCCCTTCCTGTTGGTGAACACTTCAGCGGTCACGGGCATTCAGCCTCTGTAACCCCCATGACTTGCCTGGGTTTGTAAAATCTCACTAACTGTCCTGTCTGGAGACAATACACATCTCTTTAACCTTTGCTTAACCCTCTCTCCACTCACACTGTCTGCACATTTAGACTTGATTAGCATAAACACTCACATTCTAATCAGTATTCTGTAAACTCAATGTGTGCCTTTAAATGCTCTTTTTGTGGTCAGAACTCCCCATACACCCGACGAAGGGGAAAGCCCCAAAAGCCAGTGGTCTTTCCTGCCAAATAAAACTGTTGGACTTTAACCTGGTGTGAGATTTCTCACTGTGTCCCACAGATATCACAGATGGTGCCGTTACCAGCCCCGAGCAGCCAGGACGCAACAGACAGCAGCTCAGCCTCACTTCCAGCAGAAGATTGTGGATTCAAATCCCATTTCAGATCATTGATCACTCACATCAATGATTTAATATCAGCACTGACCCTCTGACAGTGCGGCACTCCCTCAGCACTGACCCTCTGACAGTGCGGCGCTCCCTCAGCACTGACCCTCTGACAGTGCGGCACTCCCTCAGCACTGACCCTCTGACAGTGCGGCACTCCCTCAGCACTGACCCTCTGACAGTGCGGCGCTCCCTCAGCACTGACCCTCTGACAGTGCGGCACTCCCTCAGCACTGACCCTCTGACAGTGCGGCACTCCCTCAGCACTGACCCTCTGACAGTGCGGCACTCCCTCAGCGCTGACCCTCTGACTGTGCGGCACTCCCTCAGTACTGACCCTCTGACAGTGCGGCACTCCCTCAGCACTGACCCTCTGACAGTGCGGCACTCCCTCAGCACTGACCCTCTGACAGTGCGGCACTCCCTCAGCACTGACCCTCTGACAGTGCAGCACTCCCTCAGCACTGACCCTCTGACAGTGCGGCACTCCCTCAGCACTGACCCTCTGACAGTGCGGCACTCCCTCAGCACTGACCCTCTGACAGTGCGGCACTCCCTCAGCACTGACCCTCTGACAGTGCAGCACTCCCTCAGCACTGACCCTCTGACAGTGCGGCACTCCCTCAGCACTGACCCTCTGACAGTGCGGCACTCCCTCAGCACTGACCCTCTGACAGTGCGGCACTCCCTCAGCACTGACCCTCTGACTGTGCGGCACTCCCTCAGTACTGACCCTCTGACAGTGCGGCACTCCCTCAGCACTGACCCTCTGACAGTGCGGCACTCCCTCAGCACTGACCCTCTGACAGTGCGGCACTCCCTCAGCACTGACCCTCTGACAGTGCGGCACTCCCTCAGCACTGACCCTCTGACAGTGCGGCACTCCCTCAGCACTGACCCTCTGACAGTTCAGCACTGACCCTCTGACAGTGCGGCGCTCACTCAGCACTGACCCTCTGACAGTGCGGCACTCCCTCAGCACTGACCTTCTGACAGTGCGGCACTCCCTCAGCACTGACCCTCTGACAGTGCGGCACTCCCTCAGCACTGACCCTCTGACAGTGCGGCACTCCCTCAGCACTGACCCTCTGACAGTGCGGCACTCCCTCAGCACTGACCCTCTGACAGTGCGGCACTCCCTCAGCACTGACCCTCTGACAGTGCGGCACTCCCTCAGCACTGACCCTCTGACAGTGCGGCACTCCCTCAGCACTGACCCTCTGACACTGCGGCACTCCCTCAGCACTGACCCTCTGACAGTGCGGCACTCCCTCAGCACTGACCCTCTGACACTGCGGCACTCCCTCAGCACTGACCCTCTGACACTGCGGCACTCCCTCAGCACTGACCCTCTGACAGTGCGGCACTCCCTCGGCACTGACCCTCTGACAGTGCGGCACTCCCTCAGCACTGACCCTCTGACAGTGCGGCACTCCCTCAGCACTGACCCTCTGACAGTGCGGCACTCCCTCAGCGCTGACCCTCTGACAGTGCGGCACTCCCTCGGCACTGACCCTCTGACAGTGCGGCACTCCCTCAGCACTGACCCTCTGACAGTGCGGCACTCCCTCAGCACTGATCCTCTGACAGTGCGGCACTCCCTCAGCACTGACCCTCTGACAGTGCGGCACTCCCTCAGCACTGACCCTCTGACAGTGCGGCACTCCCTCAGCACTGACCCTCTGACAGTGCGGCACTCCCTCAGCGCTGACCCTCTGACAGTGCGCTACCCAACCTCCTGCCACTGGAGATTACTCCTTGTTTAATCTTGTCACACCTTTCCTCATTTTAAATTTCTCAGTTCAACTCCTCTTAACGTTTCCTGCTCTGAGGAAAAGGATTCGAACTTCTTCAGTCTCCCAACACTCACTGAAGTCTCCAAATCCTGGAACATTCCGGTAAATCTCCTCCATTCCCTCTCCAAAGCCTCAGAGTGGCCATCTGTCAGAGCAACAGCTGACAGAATCGTACAGCACAGGAGGGGAGCAGTGGCGCAGTGGTGTAGTTACGGGACGAGTAATCCAGAGACCCAGTGCAAGATTTGGGGACCTGGGTTCAAATCCTGCCACGGGAGATGATAGAATTTGAATCAAATAAGAAAACCTGGAATTAAAAGTCTAGTGATAACCATGAACCCATCGCTGATTGTCGGCACAACCCACCCGGCTCACGAATGTCCGTTCGAGAAGGAAATCTGCCGTCCTTACCCGGTCTGGCCTGCATCTGATTCCAGAGCCACTGTGATGTGGGTGACTCCCAACTGCCCTCCGAGAGCAACTCGGGATGGGCAATATATACTGGCCAATGACAGCCAAGCCCTGTGAAATGTATAAAAAGGAACAAAAGGAGACCATTCGGTGCATTGTGTATGTGCTAGCCCTTTCCTTGTACTGTGTCCAAATGTTCGCAGTAGCACGGTGATAGTTTTATAGCATTTTACAACCTGCCTGTTTTCCATTGAATGGGTGCACATTGTCCATGGTGAGTGACCAATCAGGGTGTAGGGATTTCACACGTATTCCGATGAATAAACTTGTCCTTTGCTGCGAACAAACTTTTCCTGAAAGAATGGGGATTTATCCTGATGCGTGATTGCGAAAGGAGAGATTGGGCCAGTGGTTAGAAAGTCTGCTTTGAACTTATTTCCTCAGATTGCTGAATGCTTTATCGAGACTCAGTGTGCGGTTAGTTTGTACAAACAATGGAAAATCTACTTGCTTCCAGACTTTCTTTTTCTGAAACAAAAACATTGGTTAAGATCTCAGTCTGAAATCCTGACCATTGCCATGGTGATCGAGAGCGTCGGTGTTGCGATAAGGACTGAAACTAAAGATCCGATCTAAATAAAACAAGAAAAATATTCAACCAGACGGTCAGTAACCAGAGGCTGTCCTGAAGACAGAGGAACCCAAAATCCTCCAGCCCCTGAGGCAAACTATTCAGCACATCAAACCTCGACTCAACACACTTCTACTTTCTACAGCGGGGGGGGATCAGGATATTGAATACAATCATCAGCCATCATCAAAATGAATGGTGGAGCAGGCTCAAAGGGCCAAATGGCCTCCTCCTTCTAGCATCAATGTTATGTTTACTCAAAATGACTGGGTAAATCACCCAGTCTGACCCCACCCTCCCCCTCACCCCCCCCTCACTCCCTTTAATATCCCACCCAGTCTAATCCCACCCTCCCCCTCACCCCCCCTCACTCCCTTTAATATCCCACCCAGTCTAATCCCACTCTCCCCCCTCACTCCCCGCACCCTTTAATATCCCACTCTCCCCACACCCTTTAATATCCCACCCAGTCTAATCCCACTCTCCCCCTCACTCCCCGCACTCTTTAATATCCCACCCAGTCTAATCCCACTCTCCCCCCTCACTCCCCGCACCCTTTAATATCCCACCCAGTCTAATCCCACTCTCCCCCCTCACTCCCCGCACCCTTTAATATCCCACTCTCCCCACACCCTTTAATATCCCACCCAGTCTAATCCCACTCTCCCCCTCACTCCCCGCACCCTTTAATATCCCACCCAGTGTGGTTCAATATTTTTCCTTTTTGAAACATTCTGCTTCATGTTGGTTTCCACAGAGAATTCATTATTCCTGATCGCTCTGATGTGTATTGCTGCAATCTTTTTGGAATGGTTTAGAATTTCTGCTCTAACTGTTTGCTGTCTCCGAATATTGGGAACATTCCGTCATTATATCAAACCCAGTAGAATGTCGACATTATCAAGGAGCCAGAATCTGTCCCAGCTGCGTGTACTCCAGAACACGAGGCCTGACTGTGTTCCCACACTGGAATTAGTGCAAACAGCAGCTGGATAAAACATCTGTATAGTTAGAAAGTGCGCCAGGATTGGATCGTTTAGAAATATCTTCACCTGAATCTAACGTTCACTGATTCGGGGAAACGGGTTTAACAGAATGTCAGCTCAGCACGCTTCACCTTGGCCAGGATCAGAGTGAGCGAACAAGATAAACATTATGCTCTGATGGTTCAAATCCAACTTGGAACCAGAACAAAACGTTTCCCTGACACATTCAAATCACACTGGCAAAGCACGCTCCTCCAGGGGAACGATACCCAACTGAGCAAAAAAGATCAAATCGTCTGCTTTAATATTTCCAACAGTGCGGCACTCCCTCAGCACTGACCCTCTGACAGTGCGGCACTCCCTCAGCACTGACCCTCTGACAGTGCGGCACTCCCTCAGCACTGACCCTCTGACAGTGCGGCACTCCCTCAGCACTGACCCTCTGACAGTGCGGCACTCCCTCAGCACTGACCCTCTGACAGTGCGGCACTCCCTCAGCACTGACCCCCTGACAGTGCGGCACTCCCTCAGCACTGACCCTCTGACAGTGCGGCACTCCCTCAGCACTGACCCTCTGACAGTGTGGCACTCCCTCAGCACTGACCCTCTGACAGTGCGGCATTCCCTCAGCGCTGACCCTCTGACAGTGCGGCACTCCCTCAGCACTGACCCTCTGACAGTGCGGCACTCCCTCAGCACTGACCCTCTGACAGTGCGGCACTCCCTCAGCACTGACCCTCTGACAGTGCGGCACTCCCTCAGCACTGACCCTCTGACAGTGCGGCACTCCCTCAGCACTGACCCTCTGACAGTGCGGCACTCCCTCAGCACTGTCCTACTGGGGTAGGACAGTGGGGCAATGGTGGGGATGAAGGGAGGTTTGTTGGCACTAATTGGCCGAGGTTCCTGTTCCTGTGGCCCAGTTTCTGGTGTCCCCTGGACAGGATATTGTCCTGTATTTACACCGAGAACCCAGCAACTCCAAGTGGAATCTCCAAATGAGAGATCAATCTCAATTCACTCCGCCTCGGAAAGGTGCGAGATCCTCCAAACTCCTGTTTCCACGATGCTCTGATCTTCCTGTAAGTATGGCACTCAGAGGGTCACTTTGGAAGCCTCAAAATGTACAAAGAATTCTTCTCTTCTTCACAGCTGGACAGAATCCAAATTGATAATTTGGTGAACAGCGATTGGGTTTGAGTGCCAGAGAGAGTCAAATCCCAAAACACATTCCAGTATCCAGGAGGGAACTTGGATTCTCCTCAATGACCAAGGGTCAGCTGTGTATCTAACTCACACTAAGAATCATAGAGATTTACAGCTTGGAAACATTCCCTTCGGCCCAACTTGTCCATGCTGCCCTTTATTCAAAACCCCTAAGCTTTGTCCCAATTGTCTGCACTTGGCCCATATCCCTCTATACCCATCGTACCCATGTAACTGTCTAAATGCTTTTTAAAAGATAAAATTATATCAATGTCGTATCAGTATTAGACCCGTATGTTTTGCTGTGTTGGCGCTGTGAAGAATCTAACTCGGATTTAATGAGAATACACATCGAATACTCATCGCACAGAACATTTCCGAGGGAACCGTTCTGGAGTAAACTCAGGAACAGGAGGGGGCATTCAACCCCTCGAATGTTGCACTGTTCAGTTTGTTCAGAGCTGCGCTGAGTCTGCTCATCTTCATTCCTTAACCCTTAATCCCCTCTCCCTAACAAAATCTTACCAATGGCAGTCTTCAAACTCTCCCAGGGCCAACAGCTTGTTTGTCGGGGAAAGGGGGTAATTCCAGATTCCTACCCCCCCCCCACCCCGTATGAGGACGTGCTTCCTGGTATCACTCTCTGAATAACCTGGCTCCAATTTTTAATGTTTTGCTGCAAAAATAGAAAATTCTGGAAAATCTCAGCAGGGCTGACAGTGTCTGTGGAGAGAGAATAGAGTCAACGCTCCGAGTCTGGATAACCCTTTGTCAGCGCTGAAGACAGGGAGAATCAGACAAGATTAAACACTGTGGGGGGGGGGACTGTAATTGATACAGTGAGGGCGGGGCGGGGCTGTAATTGATACAGTGAGGGTCGGGCTGTAATTGATACATTGAGGGCGGGGATGTAATTGATACAGTGAGGGCGGGGCTGTAATTGATACAGTGGGGGCGGGGCTGTAATTGATACAGTGAGGGCGGGGCTGTAATTGATACAGTGAGGGCGGGGCTGTAATTGATACAGTGAGGGCGGGGCTGTAATTGATACAGTGAGGGTGGGGCGGGGCTGTAATCGATACAGTGAGGGCAGGGCTGTAATTGATACAGTGAGGGCGGGGCTGTAATTGATACAGTGAGGGCGGGGCGGGGCTGTAATTGATACAGTGAGGGCAGGGTGGGGCTGTAATTGATACAGTGAGGTCGGGGCTGTAATTGATACAGTGAGGGTGGGGCGGGGCTGTAATTGATACAGTGAGGCGGGGCTGTAATTGATACAGTGAGGGCGGGGCTGTAATTGATACACTGAGGGCGGGGCTGTAATTGATACATTGAGGGCGGGGATGTAATTGATACAGTGAGGCCGGGGCTGTAATTGATACAGTGAGGGTGGGGCTGTAATTGATACAGTGAGGGTGGGGCAGGGCTGTAATTGATACAGTGAGGGCGGGGCTGTAATTGATACAGTGAGGGCAGGGCTGTAATTGATACAGTGAGGGCGGGGCTGTAATTGATACAGTGGGGGCGGGGCTGTAATTGATACAGTGAGGGCAGGGCCGGGCTTTAATTGATGCAGTGAGGGTGGGGCGGGGACTGTAATTGATACAGTGGGGGCGGGGCTGTAATTGATACAGTGAGGGCGGGGCTGTAATTGATACAGTGAGGGCGGGACTATAATTGATACAGTGAGGGCGGGGCTGTAATTGATACAGTGAGGGCGGGACAGTAATTACCCCACGTGATATTATCCCCTGTGTGATATTACCCCCATGTGATATTATCCCATGTGATATTATCACCCGTGCGATGTTACCCCCATGTGATATTATCCCACGTGATATTATCCCCTGTGTGATGTTACCTCCATGTGATATTATCCCATGTGATATTATCCCCTATGTGATGTTACCCCCATGTGATATTATCCCACGTGATATTATCCCCTGTGTGATGTTACCTCCATGTGATATTATCCCATGTGATATTATCCCCTATGTGATGTTACCCCCATGTGATATTATCCCACATGATATTATCCCCTATGTGATGTTACCCCCATGTGATATTATCCCACGTGATATTATCCCCTGTGTGATGTTACCTCCATGTGATATTATCCCATGTGATATTACCCCCTATGTGATGTTACCCCCATGTGATATTATCCCACGTGATATTATCCCCTGTGTGATATTACCCCCATGTGATATTATCCCATGTGATATTACCCCCTGTGTGATATTATCCCCTGTGTGATATTATCCCATGTGATATTAACCCCTGTGTGATATTACTCTGTGTGAGATTTGTCTTTTATCTGCTGTTTGGGATCTTCCCACACCCCTGGCTTTAGGCAGCACTGAGGGCAGGCGCTACACTACAAGCAGGAATGTGGACATGTTGCCAAGGTCAGAATCCAGAGAGGTCGCTGAGGAACATTTATCATTTCAACTTCCACCCACTTGCACTTTTCCTCAGTTGAAAAATGTGTCTGGGGAACAGGAATGTGAGACTGACTTGTGTGTGGGTGTTTAAACCTCTGTCATAAAGCTGAGTTCTCAGCAAAGGGGCAGTGACTGGGGAAGGATTTGCAGGACGGGAGGAAGGGGAGTGTGTGAAAGGTAAAGTTCAGAAACCGAGAATAATCCCGGGCATATGTGTTTGTCATCAATGAAAGGCTTTTATGTGTCATATTCCCGAGAAAGCAAACAGGAGTGAGGTGGACAGGATACTGAGGACTGAGATTTTATTGCTGTTAGCTTCACAAACAGATCAGATGGATTTACCTCGACTGGCACCAGGACAGCTCATGTAGGCCAAGTCACCCCCGCCAATCTCCAAAAACACAATGTTCTGTTGCTTCTATAATTTATTCTGCCTTTTCCTCTAATGACAAAGACACAGCAAGATCCCACAGATAAGAGAGGAGACTTGTTCCTGTGGGTTTTTTTGTGGAGACGGTTGCAGGAGGAATATTGAGCAGCAGATCGAGAGAAAGATCACGGTGAAAAAGTGCAGCCAGTTTGTAGAGAGTGAGTTCACACTGTCCAGTTGATCACCTGAGTGATCTGTTTTGGTGTATTCCCTCGGAGGTAGACTATTGGCCAAGACACCGTGAGACCTCCATTTACCTTCAAAACATCCTAAAGAATCTTCAATACCCATAAAAACAGAATAAAGACCTGGGCTCTGGGCCCAGTGCTGCTAAAAGGGATTCTGTGGGAATTCAGGTGTTTCTCATTTGCTAGTGCAGACTCGATGGGCTGAAGGGTCTCTTCTGCATTGTATGATTCTATGATTCAAAGGGACTTTGGTTACACATTTCATCCAAAATATAACATCTATAACAGTGCGGCACTCCCTCAGCACTGACCCTCTGACAGTGCAGCACTCCCTCAGCACTGACCCTCTGACAGTGCGGCACTCCCTCAGCACTGACCCTCTGACAGTGCGGCACTCCCTCAGCACTGACCCTCTGACAGTGCGGCACTCCCTCAGCACTGACCCTCTGACAATGCGGCACTCCCTCAGTACTGACCCTCTGACAGTGCGGCACTCCCTCAGCACTGACCCTCTGACAGTGCGGCACTCCCTCAGCACTGACCCTCTGACAGTGCGGCACTCCCTCAGTACTGACCCTCTGACAGTGCGGCACTCCCTCAGCACTGACCCTCTGACAGTGCAGCACTCCCTCAGCACTGACCCTCTGACAGTGCGGCACTCCCTCAGTACTGACCCTCTGACAGTGCGGCACTCCCTCAGCACTGACCCTCTGACAGTGCGGCACTCCCTCAGCACTGACCCTCTGACAGTGCGGCACTCCCTCAGCACTGACCCTCTGACAGTGCGGCACTCCCTCAGCACTGACCCTCTGACAGTGCGGCACTCCCTCAGCACTGACCCTCTGACAGTGCGGCACTCCCTCAGCACTGACCCTCTGACAGTGCGGCACTCCCTCAGCACCGACCCTCTGACAGTGCGGCACTCCCTCAGCACTGACCCTCTGACAGTGCGGCACTCCCTCAGCACTGACCCTCTGACAGTGCGGCACTCCCTCAGCACTGACCCTCTGACAGTGCGGCGCTCCCTCAGCACTGACCCTCTGACAGTGCGGCACTCCCTCAGCACTGACCCTCTGACAGTGCGGCACTCCCTCAGCACTGACCCTCTGACAGTGCAGCACTCCCTCAGCACTGACCCTCTGACAGTGCGGCACTCCCTCAGCACTGACCCTCTGACAGTGCGGCACTCCCTCAGCACTGACCCTCTGACAGTGCAGCACTCCCTCAGCACTGACCCTCTGACAGTGCGGCACTCCCTCAGCACTGACCCTCTGACAGTGCAGCACTCCCTCAGCACTGACCCTCTGACAGTGCGGCACTCCCTCAGCACTGACCCTCTGACAGTGCACCACTCCCTCAGCACTGACCCTCTGACAGTGCGGCACTCCCTCAGCACTGACCCTCTGACAGTGCGGCACTCCCTCAGCACCGACCCTCTGACAGTGCGGCACTCCCTCAGCACTGACCCTCTGACAGTGCGGCACTCCCTCAGCACTGATCCTCTGACAGTGCAGCACTCCCTCAGCACTATTGCTGTTTTTGTAATCCCACAGTTATTCATCTGATAGAGTCATAGAGGTTTACAGCATAGAAACAGACCTTTCGCCCAACTTGTCCATGTTGCCCCCTCTTTTGACTCCTAAGTTAGTCCCAATTGCCCGCATTTGGCCCATATCTCTCTACCCATCTTACCCATATAAAAGTATAAATGCTTTTTAAAACACAAAATTGTCCCCGTCTCTACTACTGCCTCTGGCAGCTTGTTCCAGACACCCCACCCTCTGTGTGAAAAAAATTGCCCTTCTGGACCCTTTTGTATCTCTCCCCTCTCACCTTAAACCTCTGCCCTCTAGTTTTAGACTCCTCCACCTTTGGGAAAAGATATTGACTATCTAGCTGTTCTGTGCCCCTCATTATTTTATAGACCTCTATAAGATCACCCCTCAGCCTCCTACACTCCAGAGGAAAAAGTCCCAGTTTATTCAGCCTCTCCTTATAACTCAATCCATCAAGTCCCGGTAACATCCTAGTAAATCTTTTCTGTGCTCTTTTTAGTTTAATAATATCCTTTCCGTAATAGGGTTCCCGATAGGGTGGACAGTGATAGCCTTTTTCCTCGGATGGAGAAAGCTAGCACGAGGGGGCATGGCTTTAAATTAAGGGGGGGTAGCTACAGGACGGATGTCAGGGGTAGGTTCTTTACCCAGAGGGTGGTGAGGGACTGGAATGCCCTGCCTGCTGCAGTTGTAAATGCTCCTAGTTTGGGGGCGTTTAAGAGATCTGTAGATAGTTTTATGGATGAAAAGGGATTGGTATAGGCTAGTGGGTCATTGTTTTTGTAACTGGTCGGCGCAACATCGTGGGCCGAAGGGCCTGTTCTGCGCTGTAATGTTCTATGTTCTATATTCTATAATAGGGTGACCAGAACTGTACACAGTATTCCAAGTGTGGCCTTCCCAATGTCTTGTACAACTTCAACAAGACGTCCCAACTCCGTTATTCAATGTTCTGTCCGATGAAACCAAGCATGCTGAATGCCTTCTTCACCACACTGTCCACCTGTGACTCCACTTTCAAGGAGCTATGAACCTGTACCCCGAGATCTCTTTGTTCTGTAACTCTCCCTACCATTAACAGAGTAAGTCCTGCCCTGGTTCAATCTACCAAAATACATCACCTCGCATTTATCTGCAGCCATTAGTAGGGTGTTATCTGGAGACATTGGTAGGATTCCAATTCTCACATTGGAAGTGGGTTTCTGTGCTGGAAATGACTCTATTTGTGATTGCAACAAGTGGGATATTGCGCAGTGAGTGGAGTCTGTAACTGGGCTAAACTAGTGATTTTTGACAATGTTACAAGGGTGTCAAACAAAACTGACCACCTTAGCTCTGAAACAGCAGCCGGAAGCCAGCTTCTGTATGGAGTCTGCTCCAAATTGTGAAACAATGGAATTCTCCTGGGAATGTCTGGTTTGTCTAATCTTCTGCTTGTTTGGAAGAGAGTCAGTCTCTGGGACAGCTTTTACACAGACCAGCCTGATTTTTAATAATAGCTCAATTTCCAGGGACAGATGTTATAATATTCCATTTCTGTTTTCAGCCCATTTTCGTCATTCGGACAATTCGCTGATTCCAGAATTAAACACCATTCCCAGTCTGGGAATTTGTAAATGGGTCACAATAACAATAGCCTTCATTTATGTAGCGCCTTTGACCCAATAAGTAATGTCCCAGGTTGCTTCAGTAACAAGCTTTCATCCACAGGACTCTTAAATCGGCCTCGCAGGTGGAGGAGGTGGTCAAGAAGGCGTATGGTGTACTAGCCTTCATTAATCGAGGGATTGAGTTTAGGAGTCGGGAGGTAATGCTGCAACTTTACAGGACCCTCGTCAGGCCTCATTTGGAGTACTGTGCGCAGTTCTGGTCGCCTCACTACAGGAAGGATGTGGAAGCTATTGAGAGGGTGCAGAGGAGATTTACAAGGATGTTGCCTGGATTGGGAGGCATGCCTTATGAAGATAGGTTGAGGGAGCTGGGACTCTTTTCCCTGGAGAGGCGAAGGTTGAGAGGCGACCTGATAGAAGTTTATAAAATGTTGAGAGGAATGGATAGGGTGGATTCTCAGAGGCTATTTCCCCGGGTTGAAATGGTCGCTACGAGAGGACACAGATTTAAGGTGCGGGGAGGGAAGTACAGAGGTGATGTTAGGGGTAAGTTTTTCACTCAGAGGGTGGTGAGTGAATGGAATCGGCTGCCGTCAGTGGTGGTGGAGGTGAACTCGCTGGGGTCTTTTAAAAGACTTCTGGATGAGTATATGGGATTTAATGGGATTGGGAGTTACAGATAGTTCTATGGCCTGGTGGGTAGGGATATGATCGGCTCAACTTGTGGGCCGAAGGGCCTGTTTGTGCTGTAGTGTTCTATGTTCATCATCTGACATTGAGCCACGTGGAGAGAGATTCAGAAAATAACCTGACCAGAGAATAGGCTTGAGGAGCCTCATTAATGGGAAAGTGAGACAGAGAGCCAGAGAGGTTTGGGGAGAGAATTCTGGAGCTTGGGACCCAAGGCTCCAGGAAGCTGAGGCATGGCCACCAATGGTGGAGTGATTACATCCAAAATGGACAAAAACTGAAATAACAATGGTTCCCAGGACCAGAGATACTTAACGAGAAAGGAGAGACCACAGAGGCAGCTGAGACCCTTTTAGAGAATATCAGATACTGAGAAAAGCTGATCTTTCTCCACACCCTCACAATGACTGTAACACTCTCTCTTCTCCCTGGAGAGGCGAAGGTTGAGAGGCGACCTGATAGAAGTTTATAAAATGTTGAGAGGAATAGATAGGGTGGACTCTCAGAGGCTATTTCCCCGGGTTGAAATGGTCGCTACGAGAGGACACAGATTTAAGGTGCGGGGAGGGAAGTACAGAGGTGATGTTAGGGGTAAGTTTTTCACTCAGAGGGTAGTGAGTGATTGGAATCGGCTGCCGTCGTCGGTGGTGGAGGCGAACTCGCTGGGGTCTTTTAAAAGACTTCTGGATGAGTATATGGGGTTTAATGGGATTGGGGGTTATAGATAGGTCTATAGATTGGTGGGGTTGATGCGATCGGCGCAACTCGAGGGCCGAAGGGCCTGTTTGTGCTGTAATGTTCGATGTTCTATGTTCTATGTTCTATTTCCTTCTCTATGAACAGTATGCTTTGTCTGTACAGCGCAGAAGAACCAATATTTTTCACTGTATGTTAATACATGTGATAACAACAGATCAAATCCTTGAGAATTCCATTCGCTGAGAACACCATTCCCTTGGAATACCCGATACTGAGAATCCCATTCACCGAGAGTATCATTAGCATTCATAAGAACATAAGAAATAGGAGCAGGAGTAGGCCATCTGGCCCTTCGAGCCTGCCCCGCCATTCAATAAGATCATGGCTGATCTGTCGTGACTCAGCTCCACCTTCCCGCCCTCTCCCCATAACCCTTAATCCCTTCTCTTATCAAAAACCCATCAACCCGTTTCTTAAAAATATTTAGCGAGGCAGCCTCCACCACTTCAACGGGCAGAGAATTCCAGAGATTCACCACCCTTTGAGTGAAGAAGTTCCTCCTCAACTCTGTTCTAAACCGGCCCCCCCTTTATCTTGAGGCTGTGCCCCCTAGTCCTACTGTCTTTTTTGAGCGGGAAGAGTCTCTCCACCTCTATCCTATCCATCCCATTCATCATCTTATACGTCTCAATGAGATCTGCCCTCATTCTTCTAAACTATAACGAGTACAAGCCTAGTTTATTCAGCCTCTCCTCATAGCTCAACCCCCTCAACTCCGGCATCAGCCTAGTAAACCTCCTCTGCACTCCCTCCAAGGCCAAAATATCCTTGCGTAAGTACAGCGCCCAAAACTGCACACAGTACTCCAGCTGCGGCCTCACCAATGCCCTATACAGCTGCAGCAAGACTTCCCTACTTTTATATTCAATCCCCTTCGCTATGAAGGCCAGCATCCCATTCGCCTTCCTGACCACCTGCTGCACCTGCAAGCTGGGTTTTTGCGACTCATGCACAAGGACCCCGAGGTCCCTCTGCACCGTCGCCTGCTGCAGTTTTTCGCCACGTAAGTAATAGTCCTTCCTACCATTATTCCTACCAAAGTGGACCACCTCACACTTGCCAACATTAAATTCCAAACAAAGAACTAAGTTTAGGAGATAATGCTGCAGCTTTATAAGACCCTGGTCAGATCCCACTGGGAGTACTGTGCTCAGTTCTGGTCACCTCATTACAGGAAGGATGTGGAAGCCATAGAAAGGGTGCAGAGAAGATTTACAAGGATGTTGCCTGGATTGGGTGGCATGCCTAATGAGGATAGGCTGAGGGAGCTCGGTCTTTTCTCCCTGGAGAGACGAAGGATGAGAGGTGACCCGATAGACGTGTATAAGATGATGAGGTATTGATTGAGTGGATTCTCAGAGGCTTTTTCCCAGGGCTGAAATGGCTGCCACGAGAGGACACAGGTTTAAGGTGCTGGGGAGTAGGTACAGAGGAGATGTCAGGGGTAAGTTTTTCACTCACAGGGCGGTGGGTGAGTCGAATCGGCTGCCATTGATGGTGGTGGAGGCAAATTCGATAGGGTCTTTGAAGAGACTTTTGGATAAGTACATGGGACTTAGTAAGATAGAGGGTTATAGGTAAGCCTAGTAGGTAGAACTTGTGGGCTGAAGGGCCTGTTTGTGCTGTAGTTTTTCTATGTTTCTATGTTACCAGATACTGAGTGCCTGTTCGGTCATTTCTGGCTGGTTGGAATGTGTCCTTGGAAAGTTGCTCAGGAAATATGATCTTCACAATTACTGAACAAATGGAACGGTTCAGCTCCAAGGCAGACGGAAGTTTCTCAATGTTTAAAAGCTCCAATTTGTACATTGTGTCCATGAACAGGAGAGCTACACAATGCAAATTGGAAATTTATGACTGAATTGAAACTCCTGACAGAGGGGCAGCTGTTGGGGAACCAGTATTGGCCAGGAGAAAGGCTGAGAACATGGGAACACATTCCCATCCCAATCCCTTGGGTTCTCATCTGCAATGCAGGAACCTTGGCAAGCATCACATGGAGGTTCTTACAACCACACTCCGCACTAATACAGGGAAGGATTATAGCATTCGGTAAATCGGAGATACACGGATAGATCGGATCAAATCCCGATACTCCCAGATAAATCCTGATCTCCAATGGGAGGGAATCTATGAAGTCTCCCCCCTGCAACTGACAGCTGAGAGTACAGATACCAGAGATGGGGGGGGGGGTGCCCAGAGAGGGAGGGGGCCCAGAGAGGGAGGGGCACAGAGAGGGGGAGGGGCCCAGAGAGGGAGGGGCACAGAGAGGGGGGACCTGGGGGGGGGGGGGGGGGGCAGAGAGGGGGAGGGGCCCAGAGAGGGAGGGGCACAGAGAGGGGGGACCTGGGGGGGGGGGCCCAAAGAGGGGGAGGGGCCCAGAGAGGGGGAGGGGCCCAGAGAGGGGGGGGCCCAGAGAGGGTGGGGGCCCAGAGAGGGAGGGGCACAGAGAGGGGGGACCTGGGGGGGGGCAGAGAGGGGGAGGGGCCCAGAGAGGGAGGGGCACAGAGAGGGGGGACCTGGGGGGGGGGGGGCCCAGAGAGGGGGAGGGGCCCAGAGAGGGGGGGCCCAGAGAGGGTGGGGGGGACAGAGAGGGGGAGGGGGCCAGAGAGGGTGGGGGGGCAGAGAGGGGGGCTCCCAGAGAGGGGAGCCTGGGGCGGAGGGGGGGGGCAGATAGGGAGGGCCCGGAGAGGGGGCTTGGGGGAGGGGTGAAAGAGGGGGACTTGACGGGGGAGATTGGGGTGGCGGAGAGAGGAGGGGGGCTCAGAGGGAGGGGGAGAGGCTATGGTGTTGAGTCTCACAGCCTGGTTCTCCCTGCCTCACAGCTGTGCAGTGAGAATGGTTACTGGGGATCTCTGCCGCTCTCTCTCTCCCCCCTGGTACCCAGTTCAAAGCAACTCACCTGAAAGGACTAAAGGAGGAAAGAGCTTTGTGGTTGGAGTGGCTTTGGTTTTAGCGAGTGTGTTGGTCACTCAGACTGAGGGGCCAGGTTACAGAGTCCCAGCACCAGGGACGGCTGTGAACTCTCTCTGTTTGTGTGAGGTTCCTGTTGCTTTATTTACTCCACGTTCCCTGCTCACAGCTGTGGCCAATAAAACAAGAAGCAGAAAGAACATGGATTGGCAGCTGCCCAGGAAGAGGCTCCGTGACTCTGGACAGATGAGTCTCCTCCAGTTCCCTGGAGGACACGAGGTTTATTTCTAGAAGTTTCACAGTGGCTGCAATAAAGGCAGAGTTTTCCCACAGCATTCCCAGAGGAATCCCACAGAGGGAACTTTACCTGGAATCCCCATTCACCCATTCAAAGTTCACAATAAAACTGGCCAGTTGTTACCCAGAATTTTAAATTGTTAGTACATGGGTAACAGTAAAACTCACACAAGGAAACCCTCCTGTAATTCCTGGCACTAACATCCCCTTTTCCAGAAATGAACTTCCCAGCTTGCTGCTGTGAGGTTTGGTTTTATGTAGTTCACAGCTGGCCTGGATTACTGGGTGAAATGAAACTCATTTCCATCACTAAAAATCCTGAGTAAAGAACATTATTCCATTACCCAGCTGCTCATTTCCTCAAACCATCCGGAAACATTTGATTTTTATTCCAGACTGCTATTCATATCATAATTCTGACTGAAGTAAGAGGATTGGCTGAGGACAGGATCTATCCCGGTTGGAACAGCCCCTCCCTCGATACGCAGCCCTGGGGACCTTCCAGAGTGAGACAAATCCATCCTGTAAATCTGCCCAGATCCTGCACATTGCTCACAATCCAACAGGAAGTTTGGTTAATCCAGGAACAATCCTTGGGTAGATCACATTCAGAGAGCATGGCTCTGCTCAGCAGATTATAAACAGCATCAAGAGGCACAGGGGAGGGGAGAATTTACGAGGATGATCAGGGAAGTGTGTGATTAAACTTATCAGAACAAACTTGGGCAATGTTCCACATTGTTGGGTAGATGCCAGTGTTGTCACTGGGAGAGCTTGGCCAGGGGAGTGGCAGGTTCTGGAACACAAGTTCTCAGTTCTATTGCCGGAATGTTATCCGGACCCATTCCCTTTGCAGCATCCTGTGTCTCCAATCGTTTCTGGATATCACAGGGAGTGAATCGAATTGGCTGGAGACTGGTGGCTGTGATACTGGGGAGCTGAGATGGATCATCCACTTGGCACTTCTGGCTGAAGATTGCTGTGAATACTTCATCCTTTCACTCTGATCTGGGTTCCTCCAGCATTGAGGATGGGAATGTTTGTGGAGCCTCCTCCAGCGAGCTGTTTAATTTTCCACCACCATTCCCGACTGGATGAGGAAGGACTGCAAAGCTTAGATCTGATCCGTTGGTTGTGGGATCGCTAAACTCTTCTGTAACCTGTTATGTTTGTCTGGCAAATACTCCTGTTTGTAACTTCACCAGTCTGACACCTCACTGTTTTGAATACCTGATGTTGCTCCTGGCAAAACCACCTACACTCCCTCAGCACTGACCCTCTGACAGTGCGGCACTCCCTCAGCACTGACCCTCTGACAGTGCGGCACTCCCTCAGCACTGACCCTCTGACAGTGCGGCACTCCCTCAGCACTGACCCTCTGACAGTGCGGCACTCCCTCAGCACTGACCCTCTGACAGTGCGGCACTCCCTCAGCACTGACCCTCTGACAGTGCGGCACTCCCTCAGCACTGACCCTCTGACAGTGCGGCACTCCCTCAGCACTGACCCTCTGACAGTGCGGCACTCCCTCAGTACTGACCCTCTGACAGTGCGGCACTCCCTCAGCACTGACCCTCTGACAGTGTGGCACTCCCTCAGCACTGACCCTCTGACAGTGCGGCACTCCCTCAGCACTGACCCTCTGACAGTGCGGCACTCCCTCAGCACCGACCCTCTGACAGTGCGGCACTCCCTCAGCACCGACCCTCTGACAGTGCGGCACTCCCTCAGCACTGACCCTCTGACAGTGCGGCACTCCCTCAGCACTGACCCTCTGACAGTGCGGCACTCCCTCAGCACTGACCCCCTGACAGTGCGGCACTCCCTCAGCACTGACCCCCTGACAGTGCGGCACTCCCTCAGCACTGACCCTCTGACAGTGCGGCATTCCCTCAGCACTGACCCTCTGACAGTGCGGCACTCCCTCAGCACTGACCCCCTGACAGTGCGGCACTCCCTCAGCACTGACCCTCTGACAGTGCGGCACTCCCTCAGCACTGACCCTCTGACAGTGCGGCACTCCCTCAGCACTGACCCTCTGACAGTGCGGCACTCCCTCAGCACTGACCCTCTGACAGTGCGGCACTCCCTCAGCACTGACCCTCTGACAGTGCGGCACTCCCTCAGTACTGACCCTCTGACAGTGCGGCACTCCCTCAGCACTGACCCTCTGACAGTGTGGCACTCCCTCAGCACTGACCCTCTGACAGTGCGGCACTCCCTCAGCACTGACCCTCTGACAGTGCGGCACTCCCTCAGCACCGACCCTCTGACAGTGCGGCACTCCCTCAGCACCGACCCTCTGACAGTGCGGCACTCCCTCAGCACTGACCCTCTGACAGTGCGGCACTCCCTCAGCACTGACCCTCTGACAGTGCGGCACTCCCTCAGCACTGACCCCCTGACAGTGCGGCACTCCCTCAGCACTGACCCTCTGACAGTGCGGCACTCCCTCAGCACTGACCCTCTGACAGTGCGGCACTCCCTCAGCACTGACCCTCTGACAGTGCGGCACTCCCTCAGCACTGACCCTCTGACAGTGCGGCACTCCCTCAGCACTGACCCTCTGACAGTGCGGCACTCCCTCAGTACTGACCCTCTGACAGTGCGGCACTCCCTCAGCACTGACCCTCTGACAGTGTGGCACTCCCTCAGCACTGACCCTCTGACAGTGCGGCACTCCCTCAGCACTGACCCTCTGACAGTGCGGCACTCCCTCAGCACCGACCCTCTGACAGTGCGGCACTCCCTCAGCACCGACCCTCTGACAGTGCGGCACTCCCTCAGCACCGACCCTCTGACAGTGCGGCACTCCCTCAGCACTGACCCTCTGACAGTGCGGCACTCCCTCAGTACTGACCCTCTGACAGTGCGGCACTCCCTCAGCACTGACCCTCTGACAGTACGGCACTCCCTCAGCACTGACCCTCTGACAGTGCGGCACTCCCTCAGCACCGACCCTCTGACAGTGCGGCACTCCCTCAGCACTGACCCTCTGACAGTGCGGCACTCCCTCAGTACTGACCCTCTGACAGTGCGGCACTCCCTCAGCACTGACCCTCTGACAGTGCGGCTCTCCCTCAGCACTGACCCTCTGACAGTGCGGCACTCCCTCAGTACTGACCCTCTGACAGTGCGGCACTCCCTCAGCACTGACCCTCTGACAGTGCGGCACTCCCTCAGCACTGACCCTCTGACAGTGCGGCACTCCCTCAGCACTGACCCTCTGACAGTGCGGCACTCCCTCAGCACTGACCCTCTGACAGTGCGGCACTCCCTCAGCACTGACCCTCTGACAGTGCGGCACTCCCCCAGCACTGACCCTCTGACAGTGCGGCACTCCCCCAGCACTGACCCTCTGACAGTGCGGCACTCCCTCAGCACTGACCCTCTGACAGTGCGGCACTCCCTCAGCACTGACCCTCTGACAGTGCGGCACTCCCTCAGCACTGACCCTCTGACAGTGCGGCACTCCCTCAGCACTGACCCTCTGACAGTGCGGCACTCCCTCAGTACTGACCCTCTGACAGTGCGGCACTCCCTCAGCACTGACCCTCTGACAGTGCGGCACTCCCTCAGCACTGACCCTCTGACAGTGCGGCACTCCCTCAGCACTGACCCTCTGACAGTGCGGCACTCCCTCAGTACTGACCCTCTGACAGTGCGGCACTCCCTCAGCACTGACCCTCTGACAGTGCGGCACTCCCTCAGCACTGACCCTCTGACTGTGCGGCACTCCCTCAGCACTGACCCTCTGACAGTGCGGCACTCCCTCAGCACCGACCCTCTGACAGTGCGGCACTCCCTCAGCACTGACCCTCTGACAGTGCGGCAGTTTCACTCCCCCGTGTATCTGGGTGTTGTGTTGAAGAGGGTCTGGGTGCTGAACAGGAGCTGATTTCACTGTAACATTTTCTGATGGGGATTCTCAGCTTCCTGGTCTTCCAGCGCCACCTCTTGGAATCAGCAATAATTGCAGCTTGTGAACTCTCACAAACATTCTCATTTTCAATTCCAATTTTACAAATTTTTCTCTGTTGCTGATGAATACATTGATTTTGTTGCTGAATCACTCACTGAACCATAAACAGACAAAATCTGCAGCAAGTACATATCACATTGGGGCAAATGACCCAAAGCTTTAAGGAGGAGAGAGAGAGATTCAGAGGGAGTGGTTTGTTTTAAAGTTTATTTATTCATCACAAATAAGGCTCAAATTAACACTGCAATGAAGTTACTGTGAAATTCCCCTAGTCACCGCGCTCCAGCACCTGTTCAGGTCAATGCACCAAATCCGCACATCTTCGCACAATGGGAGGAAGCCAGAATTCCCGGAGGAAACCCATGCAGACATGGGGACAACATGCAAACTCCAGACGGACGGTGATCCGAGCTGGGAATCGAACCCATGTCCCTGGCACTGCGATGCTAACCACTGTGCCACCGGGAGTTCCGGAGCTTAGGGTCAGCCCTGGAGTCTTGGCCAGAGGTGGAACGATGGGAATTGGGAATGGCGGAGAAGCCAGAATTGGGAGAGCTGAGAGATTCTGGAGTGTTGTGGGGCTGGAGGAGGTTGCAGAGATCGGGAGGGGGCGAAGTTCCAGAGGGATTTGAAAATAAGGAGCTTTGCTGCCCGAATCCCTTTGATTTGATCAGTAAAATTTCAGGTTATTGTAAAGTGAAGGAGTGACTGAAGGTAGCTGGAGAGTCGCTGAGAGTTACTCATCAAATCAAACAGCTGAAAGAAAGTCTCTGGAATCACTGAGACAAAGCCTCAAAACTTAGATTTTAATGGATATTTCCTTCTGAAATTGTTAATTTTGATTTGATTTATTATTCTCGCATGTACTGGGATACAGAGAAAAGTATTGTTTCTTGCGCGTTGGACAGACAAAGCATACCGTTCATAGAGAAGAAAAGGAGTGCAGAATGTAGTGTTATAGTGAGGGTGTAGAGAAAGATCAATTTAATGCGAGGTGGGTCCATTCAAAAGTCTGACAGCAGCAGGGAAGAAGCTGTTCCTGAGTCGGTCGGTACGGGACCTCAGACTTTTGTATCTTTTTCCCGACGGAAGAAGGTGGAAGAGAGAATGTCCGGGGTGTGTGTGTGTGTGTGTGGGGGGGTCCTTAATTATACCGGCTGCTTTGCTGAGGCAGTGGGAAGTGTATTAATCTATTGGTGATAAATAAAGGAACTAATTACCTTCCTAACCTGATATTGCAACAAAGACACAGAATATTTACAGATGTTGGGCAGTGTGAAGATATTATAAACTCGGTGAACATTGAACATTGTCCTGAACAGATTGTTGCTCAGTCTGAGACTCGGGATCCCACACACAGCAATGTGATCATTGACTTGTCTCCAGAGTCTCCTTGTATCTGGAGTCTTCCTATATCTGGAGTCTATCTGGAGTGTCCCAGTATCTGGAGTCTATTTGGGGTCTATCTGGAGTGTCCCCATATCTGGAGTCTATCTGGAGTCTCCCTATATCTGGAGTCTATCTGGAGTCTCCCTATATCTGGAGTCTATTTGGGGTCTATCTGGACTCCAGCTGGAGTGTCCCTATATCTGGAGTCTATGTGGGGTCTATCTGGAGTCCAGCTGGATTGTCCCCATATCTGGAGTCTATCTGGAGTGTCCCCATATCTGGAGTCTATCTGGAGTGTCCCTATATCTGGAGTCTATCTGGAGTCTCCCTATATCTGGAGTCTATTTGGGGTCTATCTGGACTCCAGCTGGAGTGTCCCCATATCTGGAGTCTATCTGGAATCTATCTGGAGTCCAGCTGGAGTCCATTTGGAGTCATCTTATTGTTGCTGCTATAAAACATGTGGCCATCAGTCTATTGACAGATTTACTTGTTTCCAGGGTCTCCCGGGTGTCCCTGGTCGTCAGGGACCTCAGGGTCCACCAGGCCCTCGGGGGCAGCAGGGGGTCACTGGTCAGAAGGGAGCGAAAGGCGACAGAGGCAAAGTTGGGTTAAGCGGACAAACTGGACACAAGGTGAGTGAAAGAATCATTTCAACGAATCAAAAGACAAGAAATGAAGAACCCAAAGTTCCAGTGTTGATTCCAGTGAATTCTGGACGAAAATTAAACAATGAAACAATCATCCCATTCCTAACACAACTAATTAAACATCAAAATCACGAGGAATCTGAGTTTCAGATGGAGAGTGGGTCCCGCCTGTAGCCAATGGGACAGAGGGATTTGCTCAGAGATCTTATGCTTAATAACGATCCATGGAATAGATTTCAGTCCAGGGCAATTAGATCGGCGAGAGGGGAAAGGATCACCCCCCAAACCCCCCAGTGATGGAGAGACTGTTACCCCATTACTCAGCCCAGGACCCCCCCCCCTGCCCCCCGCCCCCCCCATACCCAAAAACCCCCCCACCCTTCCCCAATCAGATGGCTCAAAGGGAGAGTTTGAGAAGGTGGGATTATTTTTGAGAGGATGGAGGTTTTTTGGGATAGTGATTTTTTTTGGGAGAAATTCTCACCCCAGTCCAGGACCTCCCCCCAGATTTGCCCCTCGTTGATGCCAGGGAGGGGCAGGTGAGATCACCTCCCCGACCCCACCACCTTCTCAGACCTTGTTTATGGAGACGGTATCCCAGTTTCCCAAATCCCTGCCTTTCCAACACCATCTTGACACAATTCCCCTAATTCCCAGACAAAACAACAGAGAGATTTTGGGATAACCTTGGTGGGAATTCTGATGTGCGTTCCGAGGCCTCAGTGGCCGGTTCATCTCCCTCCCTTCCTATTCCCAGAGAGACAGCCGCCTTTATCATTGGACCGTTCTCTCCATTGACCTGTCCTGACCTGTCCTGTTGGGATGCAGCACCCTGGGGTGAATGAGGAAGTGATAAATACCCACCCCTACACCCCCCACCGAAACTGACAATCCTCGAGTCCCTTATTCCCAAGCTGAGTGAGACATCAGCTTGCGGATCTGGAGCGGGATTTTACAGCCTTGCTCAAACCGGGACTGGAAAATCCCACCTGAAGCCAGTGGAATCACCCCTCGCTCTGATTCCCATAGCGGGCAGGACAGAAAGATTCCAGTGCTGGAGTCAAACTGTTCCAGTGTCGGCTCCCAAATCTCAAATATTCCCAACAATCCCAGCACGGGTTCTGATCAGGAATGTCAGTGTGTAGGTATTCTCACGCTGTAACAGCAGCTAACGGGGATTGGGAAATAACAGAGCTTTAACTTCAATCTGTTTTGTTTTTGTTTGGGACAGGGGCCAATGGGAGTCCCCGGATTCGCAGGAAATGATGGAATTCCGGTAAGTGTGAGAATCTTCTCTCCGTACAGGTCTCCTTGTTAAATCCCTGGGACTGGTTATCACCTGAATCACCTCAGTCAGATCAGACCCTTAACTGGTTAAACTCACAGAGGTAAAGATAAAGGTTCTGTAACTGCCCTCACGATTTAACCCTTCAATCCTGCACATCAACCCAGTTTCCCGTCACCCAGAAAACATTATTTCTTTGTGTCTATCGTAAGTTATCTGTCCAATTCACTCGGAGATTCCTCTTGTGAATCCCACTCCCCCTCTCTGTGAAGAATTCCTTCCTGATATCACCCCCATTCTGAAAGCTCTGCCCCCTTGTTCTGGACTCCCCCAGCTGAGGAAATAATCTCTCTCCATCATCAGAACATTAGAACAAGGAGCAGGAGTCGGCCATTCGGCCCCTCGAGCCTGCTCCCCAATTCAATAAGATCATGGCTGATCTTTTCATGGACTCAGCTCCACTTACCCGCCCACTCACCATAACCCTTAATTCCTTTACTGTTCAAAAATTTATCTATCCTTGTCTTAAAAACATTCAGTGAGGGAGCCTCAACTGGGCAGGGAATTTCACAGATTCACAACCCTTTGTGTGAAGAAGTTCCTCCTCAACTCAGTCCTAAATCTGCTCCCCCTTATTTTGAGGCCATTCCCCCTGGTTCTAGTCTCACCCACCAGTGGAAACAACTTCCCTGCTTCTATCGTATCGATCCCCTTCATAATCTTATATATTTCTATAAGATCCCCCCTCATTCTTCTGAATTCCAATGAGTATAGCCCCAGTCTACTCAGTCTCTCCTCATAAACCAACCCTCTCAACTCTGGAATCACCCTAGTGAATCTCCCCTGCACCCCCTCCAGTGCCAGTATATCCTTTCAAATATCGAGCTTATCGAATCATTTAATCATCTCAAACCCCTCAATTAGATCAGCCGTTAATCTCCCAAATTGAAGGGATTAAACACTGAGACTCTGTAACCTGTCCAGTGTCACACAGTGTTAATCTGGGGAATCTACTCAGCTCCCTATCCAAGGACAGGATTTCTGAGGTGTGGTGTTCAGGACTGGACACACATACTCCAGATTGAGTCAGGACAGAGTTTTGTGTGAGCCTCAGCTGGATTTTAATGAACGGAGGTGTTTATTTTGTAGATTTGAAGAGAGTTCCTCTGGTTTGTTACTCTGCAGAAACAGGCAAACCACCTTCTCTTCACTGAGTGAATGATCTTGTGTTGTTTTAGGGTCACCCAGGACAGCCAGGCCCCCAGGGACCACCCGGACACGATGGCTGTAACGGAACAAGAGGAGATGTTGGTAAAGGTGGAAGACCTGGATTCACAGGATTATCGGGACTTCCCGTGAGTGAATGTTACGGAAATAGACCGCGTGCGGAATGAATAAGTTCCCCAGAACCGAGTGCAGTCTCAGTCGGGGTCCCTGCGACCTCAGAGTGTGAGCTGGCAAAGAATCCAATACAGGTGGAGGCCATTCAGCCCCGTGTGCCCTGTGCTGGCTCTTTAGAGAATCTTTCCAATTAGTCCCGGAGAGTACAGGGTTAAATAAATTCTCTCCAATCAGAGGTTCAGGAAGGCAGCTTCTCAAGGGGCAATTAGGGATGGGTATAAATGCTGCCGTAGCCAGAGACTCCTACATCCCATCACTGAATAAAAATTACATTCCAACATTTCCCGTTCAATTTTCCAATGTCGCGATGCAGATTCCAGACACCAGGGCCATGATTTTCACGACTCACACACTCGAGGGCAAAGAAATACAGGGGAGGGGCTGTAGTGCGGTTAGTGCCAGCGAGAACCCCTCCCTGCCCCCCACGTGTCCCTGGTTCATTCCCAGCGAGGTCAGATTAGCAAACTTCAATATGCAATGGATTTGTCTGTCTGCCGTCATTCTCCCACCTTCAGGCGCAGTGGGACCCAGCACCAATCACTATTAGTCCCCACAAGTGGGGAGGGTGGGGTGGGGGGTTCTTGAGGGAGAGGCCGGAGGGGAAGGAGGTCTGAAGACCCCAGGCCTTATTTGGGGTTGCCCAGCCTCAGGAAGGGGGCTTTCGATGGAGGTCGCCCCCCCCTCTCCCTCCTCCTCCCCTCCTCCCCGCCTGTGATCTAACTCTGTTGAGTTTTGGGTTTCTCTCTCACAGTTTCAATCTTCCCGCCAGCCTAAAGATTAAGCCTGGGTGGGGGGTGAGGCAGTCAGCGATCGGTCACTGGGGAAAAGTTGCCCCTCCGAGACCTTACGCATCTGGGCATCGATCGCTGAGTGGTCAAGGACAAGGAGGAACTCAGAGGGAATCCCATTCCTACAATTACAATCCCGATCCTTGGAGTTTCAAACTCTTGAGTAATTTGTGAGGAATAAATGTGGGAGAAATCTAAAGGCCTTCAACATCCTCGATACATTTACAAACTTGAATCTGATGGGGCTCCAGAGCCTGGAATTGATGGTGGAATTGTCTGGGTTTGTCTGGGAATTGTGTGAAGGAGAGGCCACACTCCCCAAAAAATCACTTCTTTATCCTACACGTCAGCACAGCACAGAATGGGGTCAAATCCTGTCAGTTATGCCAAATACTGCGGGCGCTGGAATCAGAACCAAAAACAGGAAATGCTGGAAAATCCCAGCGGGTCTGACAATATCTGTGAGGAGGGACAGAGCCAACGTTTCCACGGAGGAGATCTTTCCGTTGGGAGAGGTGTTTGTGCAGTCAGAGGATTGGGGAAAGTCACAAGGAAAGGAATATCTGTGACAGGCTGGAAGGTGGGAGGGGTAACGGGCCAGTGGGAATGATGGTGGGAAACGGGATGATCGGGAATGAGAGAGAGATCCAGAGGCAAGTAAATGGGAAAGAACAGACTCACTCCCCATTGGCTGGAATAGTTGGGAATGGTGGTGAGATTGAAATGAATGTTGAGAGTAAACGAGGCATGTGGCACAGTGATTCACACTGCTGTCTCACAGTGCCAGGGACCCGGGGCAGCACGGTGGCACAGTGATTCACACTGCTGTCTCACAGTGCCAGGGACCCGGGGCAGCACGGTGACACAGTGATTCACACTGCTGTCTCACAGTGCCAGGGACCCGGGGCAGCACGGTGACACAGTGATTCACACTGCTGTCTCACAGTGCCAGGGACCCGGGGCAGCACGGTGACACAGTGATTCACACTGCTGTCTCACAGTGCCAGGGACCCGGGACAGCACGGTGACACAGTGATTCACACTGCTGTCTCACAGTGCCAGGGACCCGGGGCAGCACGGTGACACAGTGATTCACACTGCTGTCTCACAGTGCCAGGGACCCGGGGCAGCACGGTGACACAGTGATTCACACTGCGATCTCACAGTGCCAGGGACCCGGGGCAGCACGGTGACACAGTGATTCACACTGCTGTCTCACAGTGCCAGGGACCCGGGGCAGCACGGTGACACAGTGATTCACACTGCTGTCTCACAGTGCCAGGGACCCGGGGCAGCACGGTGACACAGTGATTCACACTGCTGTCTCACAGTGCCAGGGACCCGGGACAGCACGGTGACACAGTGATACACATTGCTGTCTCACAGTGCCAGGGACCCGGGGCAGCACGGTGACACAGTGATTCACACTGCTGTCTCACAGTGCCAGGGACCCGGGACAGCACGGTGACACAGTGATTCACACTGCTGTCTCACAGTGCCAGGGACCCGGGGCAGCACGGTGACACAGTGATTCACACTGCTGTCTCACAGTGCCAGGGACCCGGGGCAGCACGGTGGCACAGTGATTCACACTGCTGTCTCACAGTGCCAGGGACCCGGGGCAGCACGGTGACACAGTGATTCACACTGCTGTCTCACAGTGCCAGGGACCCGGGGCAGCACGGTGACACAGTGATTCACACTGCTGTCTCACAGTGCCAGGGACCCGGGGCAGCACGGTGACACAGTGATTCACACTGCTGTCTCACAGTGCCAGGGACCCGGGACAGCACGGTGACACAGTGATTCACACTGCTGTCTCACAGTGCCAGGGACCCGGGGCAGCACGGTGACACAGTGATTCACACTGCTGTCTCACAGTGCCAGGGACCCGGGACAGCACGGTGACACAGTGATACACATTGCTGTGTCACAGCACCAGGGACCCGGGGCAGCACGGTGACACAGTGATTCACACTGCTGTCTCACAGTGCCAGGGACCCGGGGCAGCACGGTGACACAGTGATTCACACTGCTGTCTCACAGTGCCAGGGACCCGGGGCAGCACGGTGACACAGTGATTAGCACTGCTGTCTCACAGTGCCAGGGACCCGGGGCAGCACGGTGACACAGTGATTCACACTGCTGTCTCACAGTGCCAGGGACCCGGGGCAGCACGGTGACACAGTGATTCACACTGCTGTCTCACAGTGCCAGGGACCCGGGACAGCACGGTGACACAGTGATACACATTGCTGTGTCACAGCACCAGGGACCCGGGGCAGCACGGTGACACAGTGATTCACACTGCTGTCTCACAGTGCCAGGGACCCGGGGCAGCACGGTGACACAGTGATTCACACTGCTGTCTCACAGTGCCAGGGACCCGGGGCAGCACGGTGACACAGTGATTCGCACTGCTGTCTCACAGTGCCAGGGACCCGGGGCAGCACGGTGACACAGTGGTTAGTGCTGCTGTCTCACAGCGCCAGGGACCCGGGGCAGCACGGTGACACAGTGATTAGCACTGCTGTCTCACAGTGCCAGGGACCCGGGGCAGCACGGTGACACAGTGATTAGCACTGCTGTCTCACAGTGCCAGGGACCCGGGGCAGCACGGTGACACAGTGATTAGCACTGCTGTCTCACAGTGCCAGGGACCCGGGGCAGCACGGTGACACAGTGATTCACACTGCTGTCTCACAGTGCCAGGTACCCGGGGCAGCACGGTGACACAGTGGTTAGTGCTGCTGTCTGACAGTGCCAGGGACCCGGGGCAGCCCGGGGTGACACAGTGATTCACACTGCTGTCTCACAGCACCAGGGACCCGGGGCAGCACGGTGACACAGTGATTCACACTGCTGTCTCACAGCACCAGGGACCCTGGGCAGCCCGGTGACACAGTGGTTAGTGCTGCTGTCTCACAGCACCAGGGACCCGGGGCAGCACGGTGACACAGTGATTCACACTGCTGTCTCACAGTGCCAGGGACCCGGGACAGCACGGTGACACAGTGATTCACACTGCTGTCTCACAGTGCCAGGGACCCGGGGCAGCCCGGGGTGACACAGTGATTCACACTGCTGTCTCACAGCACCAGGGACCCGGGGCAGCACGGTGACACAGTGATTCACACTGCTGTCTCACAGCACCAGGGACCCTGGGCAGCCCGGTGACACAGTGGTTAGTGCTGCTGTCTCACAGCGCCAGGGACCCGGGGCAGCACGGTGACACAGTGGTTAGTGCTGCTGTCTCACAGTGCCAGGGACCCGGGGCAGCACGGTGACACAGTGATTCTCACTGCTGTCTCACAGTGCCAGGGACCCGGGGCAGCACGGTGACACAGTGATTCACACTGCTGTCTCACAGTGCCAGGGACCCGGGGCAGCACGGTGACACAGTGATTCGCACTGCTGTCTCACAGTGCCAGGGACCCGGGGCAGCACGGTGACACAGTGGTTAGTGCTGCTGTCTCACAGCGCCAGGGACCCGGGGCAGCACGGTGACACAGTGATTAGCACTGCTGTCTCACAGTGCCAGGGACCCGGGGCAGCACGGTGACACAGTGATTCGCACTGCTGTCTCACAGTGCCAGGGACCCGGGGCAGCACGGTGACACAGTGGTTAGTGCTGCTGTCTCACAGCGCCAGGGACCCGGGGCAGCACGGTGACACAGTGATTCACACTGCTGTCTCACAGTGCCAGGGACCCGGGGCAGCCCGGGGTGACACAGTGATTCACACTGCTGTCTCACAGCACCAGGGACCCGGGGCAGCACGGTGACACAGTGATTCACACTGCTGTCTCACAGCACCAGGGACCCTGGGCAGCCCGGTGACACAGTGGTTAGTGCTGCTGTCTCACAGCGCCAGGGACCCGGGGCAGCACGGTGACACAGTGGTTAGTGCTGCTGTCTCACAGTGCCAGGGACCCGGGGCAGCACGGTGACACAGTGATTCTCACTGCTGTCTCACAGTGCCAGGGACCCGGGGCAGCACGGTGACACAGTGATTCACACTGCTGTCTCACAGTGCCAGGGACCCGGGGCAGCACGGTGACACAGTGATTCGCACTGCTGTCTCACAGTGCCAGGGACCCGGGGCAGCACGGTGACACAGTGGTTAGTGCTGCTGTCTCACAGCGCCAGGGACCCGGGGCAGCACGGTGACACAGTGATTAGCACTGCTGTCTCACAGTGCCAGGGACCCGGGGCAGCACGGTGACACAGTGATTCGCACTGCTGTCTCACAGTGCCAGGGACCCGGGGCAGCACGGTGACACAGTGGTTAGTGCTGCTGTCTCACAGCGCCAGGGACCCGGGGCAGCACGGTGACACAGTGATTCACACTGCTGTCTCACAGTGCCAGGGACCCGGGGCAGCACGGTGACACAGTGATTCACACTGCTGTCTCACAGTGCCAGGGACCCGGGGCAGCACGGTGACACAGTGATTCGCACTGCTGTCTCACAGTGCCAGGGACCCGGGGCAGCACGGTGACACAGTGGTTAGTGCTGCTGTCTCACAGCGCCAGGGACCCGGGGCAGCACGGTGACACAGTGATTAGCACTGCTGTCTCACAGTGCCAGGGACCCGGGGCAGCACGGTGACACAGTGATTCGCACTGCTGTCTCACAGTGCCAGGGACCCGGGGCAGCACGGTGACACAGTGGTTAGTGCTGCTGTCTCACAGCGCCAGGGACCCGGGGCAGCACGGTGACACAGTGATTAGCACTGCTGTCTCACAGTGCCAGGGACCCGGGGCAGCACGGTGACACAGTGATTAGCACTGCTGTCTCACAGTGCCAGGGACCCGGGGCAGCACGGTGACACAGTGATTAGCACTGCTGTCTCACAGTGCCAGGGACCCGGGGCAGCACGGTGACACAGTGATTCACACTGCTGTCTCACAGTGCCAGGTACCCGGGGCAGCACGGTGACACAGTGATTCACACTGCTGTCTCACAGTGCCAGGGACCCGGGGCAGCACGGTGACACAGTGATTCACACTGCTGTCTCACAGCGCCAGGGACCCGGGGCAGCACGGTGACACCGTGATTAGCACTGCTGTCTCACAGTGCCAGGGACCCGGGGCAGCACGGTGACACAGTGATTCACACTGCTGTCTCACAGTGCCAGGGACCCGGGGCAGCACGGTGACACAGTGATTCACACTGCTGTGTCACAGTGCCAGGGACCCGGGGCAGCACGGTGACACAGTGGTTAGCACTGCTGTCTCACAGTGCCAGGGACCCGGGGCAGCACGGTGACACAGTGATTCACACTGCTGCCTCACAGTGCCAGGGACCCGGGGCAGCACGGTGACACAGTGATTCACACTGCTGTCTCACAGTGCCAGGGACCCGGGGCAGCACGGTGACACAGTGATTCACACTGCTGTCTCACAGTGCCAGGGACCCGGGGCAGCACGGTGACACAGTGAATCACACTGCTGTCTCACAGTGCCAGGGACCCGGGGCAGCACGGTGACACAGTGATTCACACTGCTGTCTCACAGTGCCAGGGACCCGGGGCAGCACGGTGACACAGTGATTCACACTGCTGCCTCACAGTGCCAGGGACCCGGGGCAGCACGGTGACACAGTGATTCACACTGCTGTCTCACAGTGCCAGGGACCCGGGGCAGCACGGTGACACAGTGATTCACACT
The DNA here is from genome assembly GCA_037974335.1 of Prionace glauca. Lineage (NCBI taxonomy): Eukaryota > Metazoa > Chordata > Chondrichthyes > Carcharhiniformes > Carcharhinidae > Prionace > Prionace glauca. The sequence continues at coordinate 1,078,376 of CM075730.1, read as the reverse complement.
GCTGTCTCACAGTGCCAGGGACCCGGGGCAGCACGGTGACACAGTGATTAGCACTGCTGTCTCACAGTGCCAGGGACCCGGGGCAGCACGGTGACACAGTGATTCACACTGCTGTCTCTCAGTGCCAGGGACCCGGGGCAGCACGGTGACACAGTGACTCACACTGCTGTCTCACAGTGCCAGGGACCCGGGGCAGCACGGTGACACAGTGATTCACACTGCTGTCTCACAGTGCCAGGGACCCGGGGCAGCACGGTGACACAGTGATTCACACTGCTGTCTCACAGTGCCAGGGACCCGGGGCAGCACGGTGACACAGTGATTCACACTGCTGTCTCACAGTGCCAGGGACCCAGGGCAGCACGGTGACACAGTGATTAGCACTGCTGTCTCACAGTTCCAGGGACCCGGGGCAGCACGGTGACACAGTGATTCACACTGCTGTCTCACAGTGCCAGGGACCCGGGGCAGCACGGTGACACAGTGATTCACACTGCTGTCTCACAGTGCCAGGGACCCGGGGCAGCACGGTGACACAGTGATTCACACTGCTGTCTCACAGTGCCAGGGACCCGGGGCAGCACGGTGACACAGTGATTCACACTGCTGTCTCACAGTGCCAGGGACCCGGGGCAGCACGGTGACACAGTGATTCACACTGCTGTCTCACAGTGCCAGGGACCCGGGCAGCACGGTGACACAGTGATTCACACTGCTGTCTCACAGTGCCAGGGACCCGGGGCAGCACGGTGACACAGTGATTCACACTGCTGTCTCACAGTGCCAGGGACCCGGGGCAGCACGGTGACACAGTGATTATCACTGCTGTCTCACAGTGCCAGGGACCCGGGGCAGCACGGTGACACAGTGATTATCACTGCTGTCTCACAGTGCCAGGGACCCGGGGCAGCACGGTGACACAGTGATTCACACTGCTGTCTCACAGTGCCAGGGACCTGGGTTCAATTCCCGGCTCGGGTCACTGTCTGTGTGGAGTTTGCACATCCTCCCCGTGTCTGCGTGGGTTTCCTCCCACCATCCAAAGATGTGCGGGTTTGATGGATTGGCCGTGGTAAATTGCCCCTTAGTGTCAGAGGGACTAACTAGGGTAAATGTATGGGGTTTTGGGGATGGGGCCTGGGTGGAATTGTGGTCAGTACAGACTCGATGGGCCGAATGGCCTCCTTCTGAACTGTAGGATTGTATGAAATCTCTGGTTCTCTGAGTTGTGTGGCCGCTGATGGTTTGTGTTGTGTTGTTTATACAGGGGTTGCCCGGCAGAAAGGGGCAGAAGGGGGAGCCTTTCCTCGTCACAGCCGAGTGGAAGAGATTCCAGGTAAGGGTCAGAATTGTCACGGATTTCCATCGACAATTGTTTCATTGTGAAACTTCCTCAGGACACATTCCTCATCATTTCCTCCAGATTTATCAGCAAAAGGTGAGAGGGAGTGACCTGAAAAACAGAATGTATCAGTGCTGCAGGGGGATCCAGTGATCTATCATGGTGCTGCACAGGGATCCAGTGATCTATCATGGTGCTGCAGGGGGATCCAGTGATCTATCATGGTGCTGCAGGGGGATCCAGTGATCTATCATGGTGCTGCAGGGGGATCCAGTGATCTATCATGGTGCTGCACAGGGATCCAGTGATCTATCATGGTGCTGCAGGGGGATCCAGTGATCTATCATGGTGCTGCAGGGGGATCCAGTGATCTATCATGGTGCTGCAGGGGGATCCAGTGATCTATCATGGTGCTGCACAGGGATCCAGTGATTTATAACACTGCTGCACAGGGATCCAGTGATCTATAACAGTGCTGCACAGGGATCCAGTGATCTATAACAGTGCTGCACAGGGATCCAGTGATCTATAACAGTGCTGCACAGGGATCCAGTGATCTATAACGGTGCTGCACAGGGATCCAGTGATCTATAACGGTGCTGCACAGGGATCCAGTGCTATAACAGTGCTGCACAGGGATCCAGTGATCTATAACGGTGCTGCACAGGCATCCAGTGCTACAACGTTGCTGCGCAGGGACCCAGTGATCTATAACGGTGCTGCACAGGAATCAAGTGATCTATAACGGTGCTGCATGGGGATCCAGTGATCTATAACGGTGCTGCACGGGGATCCAGTGATCTGAAATGGTGCTGCACGGGGATCCAGTGATCTATAACAGTGCTGCATGGGGATCCAGTGATCTATAACAATGCTGCACGGGGATCCAGTGATCTATAACAATGTTGCACGTTGATCCAGTGATCTACAACTGTGCTGCATGGGGATCCAATGATCTATAACGGTGCTGCATGGGGATCCAGTGATCTATAACAGTGCTGCATGGAGATCCAGTGATCTATAGTGGTGGTGCATGGGGATCCAGTGATCTATTGTGGGGCTGCATGGGGATCCAGTGATCTATAACGGTGCTGCACAGGGATCCAGTGATCTATAATGGTGCTGCACAGGGATCCAGTGATCTATAACAGTGCTGCATGTGGATCCAGTGATCTATAACAGTGCTGCACGGGGATCCAGTGATCTCTCATGGTGCTGCACAGGGATCCAGTGATCTATAACAGTGCTGTGTGGGGATCCAGTGATCTATAACAGTGTTGTGTGTAGATCCGGTGATCTATAATAGTGCTGTGTTGGGATCCAGTGATCTATAACAATTTTGGGTGTGAATCCAAGCATCAAGTTATCTACAACAAGCTGTATTTGGATCCACTGATCTATTACATTGTTGTGTTTGGATCCAGTGATCCCTAACAATGTTGTGATCGAGTGATCTATAACAGTGTTGGCCGGGGTTCCAATAATCTATAACAGTGTGTGTGGATCCAGTGATCTATGACAATGCTGTGTGGGGTTCCAGCGATCCACTGATCAATAACAATTCTGTGTATGGATCCAGTGATCTGTGTATGAATCCCAGATCTGATCTTGGTTTTTGTGGATCCGATGATCTGCAGTTAATATTGGGCAGCAGATCCCAATATCTCACCCAGAGGGTAGTGTGACCCACAATGCGTCCAGCCCCTTACCTCAGGGATTGGAGTTGTGATGTGGAGATGCCGGGGATGGACGGGGATGGACACGGTAAGAAGTCCCTCAACACCAGGTTAAAGTCCAACAAGTTTATTTAGAATCACACGCTTTCAGAGCACTGCTGCTTCATTGGGCGAATGGGATCTGAGTTGGAGATTCCAAAGCAAGATGCCTGTGAGAAAGTGGGAATGGGGAAGTGGGAGAGTAAGGAAAATGAATTGTGTTTCTATTCTAACTGACTGACTCTCTCCTTCTGCTCCCAGGGCAATCCCGGCCTCCCAGGTGGTCCTGGTTTTCCGGTAAGTCTTTGGGTTTTTGGGAATGGTGGTTGGGTGAGAAGCTGGCATATTTTCAGTATTCCTGCTTTAGTTTGGGAATCTGACCAACAGGAGCTCAGGGATCCCTGTTACCATCGAAACAATTTGCCTGGATACAGGGCCCCACCCCAGCCACAGATGTGAACAGCTGCTGTGGGTCACTGAGTGACCCCTCACCTCACACGGGTAACCCCTCACCTCACAGGGGTAACCTCTCACCTCACACGGGTAACCCCTCACCTCACACGGGTAACCCCTCACCTCACAGGGGTAACCCCTCGCCTCACTGTCCACAAGATAGTGCCAGAGGACTGGAGAATGGCAAATGTTGTTCCTCTTTTTAAGAAAGGAAATAGGAATGACCCTGGTCATTATAGGCCAGTTAGTCTTACTTCGGTGGTTGGTAAGTTAATGGAAAGGGTCCTGAGAGATAGGATTTATGACCATTTGGGAAGATTCAGTTTAATCCAGGATAGTCAATACAGTTTCATGAGGGGTAAGTCCTACCTCACAAATTTGATTGAATTCTTTGAGGAGGTAACTAAGTGTGTGGACGAAGGTCGAGCTGTTGATGTCGTATACATGGATTTTAGTAAGCATTTTATAAGGTTCCCCATGGTAGGCTCATGAAGAAGATAAGGATGTGTGGGATAGAAGGAAATTTGGCCAATTGGATAAGTAACTGGCTGTATCATAGAAGACAGAGGGTGGTGGTAGAGGGAAAATTTTCAGACTGGAGGCCAGTTACCAGCGGTGTACCACAGGGATCAGTGCTGGGTCCTCTGCTTTTTGTGATTTTTATCAATGACTTGGAAGAAGGGCCTGAAGGATGGGTTAGTAAATTTGCTGATGACACCAAGATTGGTGGAGTAGTGGATGAGGTGGAGGGCTCTTGTAGGCTGCAAAGAGACATTGATAGGATACGGAGCTGGGCCAAAAAGTGGCAGATGGAGTTTAACCCTGAAAAGTGTGAGGTGATTCATTTTGGTAGGACAAACTTGAATGCAGATTACAGGATCAATGGCAGGGTTCTAAGGAATGTGGAAGAACAGAGAGATCTGGGGGTTCATATCCACAGATCTCTGAAGGTTGCCACTCAAGTGGATAGAGCCGTGAAGAAGGCTTATAGTGTGTTAGTGTTTATTAACGGGGGTTTGAGTTTAAGAGTCATGGGGTTATGCTGCAACTATATCGGATGTTAGTGAGACCGCAGTTGGAATATTGTGTTCAGTTCTGATCACCTCATTATAACAAGGATGTGGAAGCATTCAAGAGAGTGCAGAGGAGATTTACCAGGTTGCTGCTTGGTTTGGAGGGTAGGTCTTATGAGGAAAGGTTGAGGGAGCTGGGGCTTCTCTCTTTGGAGCAGAGGAGAATGAGAGGCGACTTAATAGATGTTTATAAGATGATGAGAGGGATTGATAGAGTGGATGTGTAGGGACTATTCCCTCAGGTGGATGTAGCTGTTACTAGGGGGCCTAACTATAAGGTTCATGGAGGGAGGGATGTCTGAGGTAGATTCTTTACTCAGAGTGGTTGGGGTGTGGAATAGACTGCCTGCTGTGGGCGATACTCTTCCCCCAGTTCTGCATTAACCGCTGCAATGTTGAACACCCTTATTATACAGAGTGAACCTTCTCTGAATTAGGAGATTAAGTTCTCAAGGTGTGACCTCACTAACACTCTGCACCAGTGTAGCAAAACACCACAACTTTTCTACTCCATTCCCCTCACAATAAACACCAACATGACACTTACCTTCCAAATCGCTTGCTGTACCTAAAATCCAAAGAATCATCGAATCCTTACAGTGCAGAAGGAGGCCATTCAGCCCATCGAGTCTGCACCGACCACAATCCCACCCAGGCCCTATTCCCATAATGCCATGTATTTACCCTGTTAATCCTCTGACACTATGGGGCAATTTACCATGGCCAATTCACCCATCCTGTATATCTCTGGACTGTGGGAGGAAACCAGAACACTCAGAGGAAACCCACGCAGACACTGGGAGAATGTGCAAACTCCACACAGAGACCTGAGGCTGGAATCGAGCCTGGTTCCTGGTGCTGTGAGGCAATAGTGCTAACCACTGAGCCACCATGCTTCCCCCTGCAGATTAACACCACCATTCATGTGCCAGAACACCCAGATCCCTCTGTACATCAGAGTTCTGTATACCCAGATCCCACTGTACATCAGAGCTCTGTACACCCAGATCCTTCTGTACATCAGAGTTCTGTATACCCAGATCCCACTGTACATCAGAGCTCTGTACACCCAGATCCTTCTGTACATCAGAGTTCTGTATACCCAGATCCCACTGTACATCAGAGCTCTGTACACCCAGATCGCTTGTATATCAGAGTTCTGTACACCCAGAGTGCTGTTTATATTAGAGCTCTGTGCACTCAGATCCCGCTGTACATCAGAGCTCTGTACACTCAGATCCCTCTGTACATCAGAGCTCTGTACACCCAGATCCCTCTGTACATCAGAGCTCTGTACACCCAGATCCCTCTGTACATCAGAGCTCTGTACACCCAGATCCCTCTATACATCAGAGTTCTGTACACCCAGATCCCTCTGTACATCAGAGCTCTGTACACCCAGATCCCTCTGTACATCAGAGCTCTCTACACCCAGATCCCTCTGTACATCAGAGCTCTACAATCTCCATTTAGATCATCTGCTGTGTTTCTATTCTTCCTGCCAACGTCACTTCACATTTGTCCACATTACACTTCCTCGGATGAATCTCTGCCTATTATTTTCTCTATTCCGTATCCCATTGCAGACTCTTTGTATCCTCTTCACAATTCGCTTTCCTACTGCAAAGTTCTGAGTTGCGGAGGGATCACGGGTCCTAATACATGAATCACAAAAGATTACTATATAGATACAGCAAGAAATTAGGAAAGTTAACAGAATGTTATTGTTTACAGTGAGGGGAATTGAAGATAAAATATGCTTCAGTTGTACAGGGTGTCAGTGAGAGCAGATCTGGAGTATTGGGTACAGTTATCGGTCTCCTTGTTTAAGGAAAGATGTAATTGCGTTAGAAACAGTTCAGAGAAGGTTTACCAGACTAATTCCTGGGATGGGGAGGGTTGTGTTATGAGGAAAGGTTGGTCGGGCTGGGTTTGTATTCACTGGAGTTGGGAAGAGTAAGAGGCGGTTTGATTGGAATGTATAGAATCCCGAGGGGATTTGACCGGATGGATGGGAAGAGGATGTTTCCTCTTGTGGGAGAATCCAGAACCCGGGGTCACTGATTGAAAATACGGGGTTGTTTATTTCAGACAGAGATGAGGAGGAACTCTTTCTATCAGAGGGTGGGGAGTCTCTGGAATTCCCTCCCTCAAAAGGCGGTGCGAGCAGAGACTTTGGATATTTTAAGGCAGAGACAGATAGATTCCTGGTGAGCGAGGAGGTGAAAGGTTATCGGAGCGGGATCGGTAGGAATGTGGGGTTACTATCAGATCAGCCATGACCCTAATGCAGTAAAGCCTGGAGGGGCTGAATGGCCTTCTCCTCCTGCCCACATGTCCGTACGAACCTATCTCAGTGACATCGCCAAATAACGACCATTCATTTCATCCCTTCACCAATGTCACTGACACAGATTGTAAACAGTTGGGGTCCCAGCACTGATCCCTGTGACAATCCATTCATCAAATCTCTGCCCCCCTTTAGCTAAACAATCCTGTCTTCCCACTGTTAGGCTGCCCTCTGTGTTACAAAGTGCTTCGGAATGTTTGGCGGCTGTGAAAGGCGCTATATTAATGCAGGTCTTTCTTTACTTTGCAGGGGATTCCTGGCATTCCTGGACAGATGGGCCCCAGGGGTCCCCCAGGAATCGTCGGCCCAGCCGTACGTATCACCCCATCTGGGAATGTTAAACCTTCCCATGGAATTTCATTGCTTGTTTCCCAGTTGTTGTTGGTTTGAATTTGTTGCTCCGATTCTCACCAGTTTAAAACTTTCTCCCGTAGGGTCGCCCTGGACCTCCAGGAGCTCCCGGACCGAAGGTAAGGATTCAGCAGTGACTGGAGTGGGAAAGGAATAGAGATTTAATCACCAATCCTCCTCCCTCAGACTAAAGCTTCCCAAATCTTCACCTCCAGGACTGTGTCCAATTCCATAGAACCCTACAGTGCAGAAAGAGGCCCTTCGGTCCATCGAGTCTGCACCGACCACAATCCCACCCAGGCCCTACCCCCATATCCCTACACATTATGCTGCAGCTGTATAGGGCATTGGTGAGGCCGCAGCTAAAAGATTCCTCAACTAAAAGAACTGTGGGATCTTGCTGTGTACTCATCTGTTGCTGCGATTCTCACATTACAATAACGAGTGCCCTTCAACATTGACAGTGAATTAACTGTGAAGAATTTTGGGGTGTCCTGGGGTTGTGACAGGTGTTATAAAAATGCAGCTTTTGCTGATAACCTTTGACACTGCGTTGCTTTATCCGTAGGGTAACGATGGGATCAGTTACCAGGGGAGACCTGGAGACAAGGTTGGTGAATTTGTATAAAGAGTTTTTTCTTGCTGAGCACAAACTCTGCACTGAATTTAACACCGACACCTTCCCCAATGGCCACTGTGTCCAACGCAATCCCAGCAGCATTCCCTATCCGCCTCAATCCCAGCAGCAATCCCTATCCACCTCAATGCCAGCAACAATCCCTATCCGTCTCAATCCCAGCAGCATTCCCTATCCACCTCAATCCCAGCAGCGTTCCCTGTGTCCACCTCAATCCCAGCAGCATTCCCTATCTGTCTCAATCCCAGCAGCATTCCCTATCTGCCTCAATCCCAGCAGCATTCCCTATCTGTCTCAATCCCAGCAGCATTCCCTATCCGCCTTAATCCCAGCAGCATTCCCTATCCGCCTCAATCCCAGCAGCGTTCCCTGTGTCCACCTCAATCCCAGCAGCATTCCCTATCTGTCTCAATCCCAGCAGCATTCCCTATCCACCTCAATCCCAGTAGCATTCCCTATCCGCCTCAATCCCAGCAGCAATCCCTATCCGTCTTAATCCCAGCAGCATTCCCTATCCGCCTCAATCCCAGCAGCAATCCCTATCTGTCTCAATCCCAGCAGCATTCCCTATCCGTCTCAATCCCAGCAGCATTCCCTACCCGCCTCAATCCCAGCAGCATTCCCTATCCGCCTCAATCCCAGCATTCCCTGTGTCCGCCTCAATCCCAGCAGCATTCCCTATCTGTCTCAATCCAGCAGCATTCCCTATCCACCTCAATCCCAGTAGCATTTCCTATCCGCCTCAATCCCAGCAGCATTCCCCATCATCCAATTGTGGACTCCAGTGATCAGAGCTCTGATTCTGGGAATCCTCACTGGAAAGCCTGGCGCTGGAAGATTGGCTCAGAGAAAGGTGATCACTCGGCATCATTGCATCCACATCAGGAACCATCACCGTGACTTCACTGGGGTGGGAATGGGTGGGACCTGGACAATGGCTGAGGAAGGAACTGAAGGCAAGATCAATGCTCCCAGGAGGCTGTCGGGAAGAGGGTGGAGGTAGCAAGGGTAGAGGTGGTGAAATAGTGGAGAGAAAGAGTGAGGGAGAAGGGGGCAAGAGGGGAGGGCGCAAGAAAGAAAGAGAAGAGGTAGTGCGGGTAGAGGGAGGTAGTGAGGAATGCGAGAAGGGTAATAGTGAGGGAGGTAACAAGGAAAGAGAAGTAGGAAGGGGGATGGAGGGGGAGAGTGGTAGGGAAGGAAAGAAACAGGGATGAGAAAGGGAGGCAGTGAAGGAGATGGAGGAAGGTAGTGAGGGACAGGGAAAGGAGACTGGAGGCGTGAGGGAGGGGGAGGGAGGCAGGGATAGGAAGGGAGAGTGGGGGTTGAGGGAGGGAGGTGTAAAGAGTTCTGATGTACAGAGGGGTCTGGGTGTACAGAATCTGATGTAGAGAAGGACCTGGGTCTCCAGAGCTCAGATGTACAAAGTGATCTGGTGTACAGAGTTCTGATGAAGAGAGATCTGGCTGTACAGAACTTTGATGTACAGAGGGATCTGGGTGTACAGAGCTCAAATGTACAGAGGGATCTGGGTGTACAGAACTCTGATGTACAGAGGGATCTGGGTGTACAGAGCTCAAATGTACAGAGGGATCTGGGTGTCCTGGTAGATGAATCAGGAAAGGTTTGTATGCAGGTACAGCAAGTAATTCAGAATGTAAATGGCACATTTATTGTGAGGGGAATGGAATATAAAAGTTGAGATGTTTTGCTACATTAGTGCAGAGTGTTGGTGAGGCCACATCTTGAGAACAATGACCAGTTTTAGTCTCTTCATTCAAGAAGAGATATAAAACAAATCTGAGCAGGTTCACTCGATAGCTGGGATGGGCGGTTACCTTCCGAGGAAAGGTTGGCCAGGATGGGACTGTATCCACTGGAGTTTAGCAGATTGAGAAGTGATGATCTTATTGAAACGTATCAGAGACTTGTCGGGGTAGACACTGGGAGGAGATTCCCTTGTGGGAGAGACTGGAACTCTGGTCACAGTGAAAAATAATTAATCTCCATTTAAGCTGGAATTTCTTCCCTCAGAAGGTCTGGAATTCTCTGCTCCAGAGGCTGTGGGTCCCTGAATAGATGGAGGAACAGACTTGAGGGGCCATGACCTCCCCTTGCTCCGAGTTTATGTTCCCTTGTTGGTGAGATGGTTGGGGAAGATTATTGAATGGAGGGTTACTCACAGTTGTGTATTTTGTGCACTGTCCGTGGCTCACTCTTTCTTTCACCAACAGCCTGGTTGGGAGGATTTTGACCTGAGCAGTGATGAAAGGAGGTGATGTTAATGGTCCCTCGGTGAAGGGAGGTTGGGTGAATTGGCAGGTTCTCGGTTTTGATGCCAAGGTTCCTCGAATGCTGTGGGATTCCAGCCCGGATCCCGCTGTGAACTGTTTGATTTGTTGTTCCACAGGGTGATCCCGGAATTCCAGGCTTACCAGGACGTTCTTTCGATAAAATCAGTCAGGCTTTCGGGCTCGGTGGTAAGACGGCAGAAAAGGTAAAAGCATCGCGGGGTAAATCCCATCGGCAGGTGTTCGAGGCAAGGACTCGATGACACTGAGTTGTAAATGAGGTCACTTTTACCAGAGTGTGATTCGGGTGTGAAAGACCTAAAGATAAATTCATTCTCAGCTCAAAATTAAAGATAAAATCCCTGCAGTGCCGAAAGAGGCCATTCGGCCCATCACGTTTGCACTGACAATCCCATACAGGCACTATCCCTGTAAGCCCATACATTTACCCTGCTAATCCACTGACACCTGGGGCAATTTAGCACGGCCAATCAACCTAACCTGCACCTCTTCCGGACTGTGGGAGAAAACTGGAGCGCCCGGAGGAAACCCATGCACATATGGGGAGAACATGCCAACTCCGCACAGACAGTGACCCAAGACCGGAATCGAACCCGGGTCCCTGGCACTGTGAGGCAGCAGCACTAACCCACTGTGTCACCAGATAACATGGCTCACTTCAGTGTCTCAAATCCAGAATCAGAGGGTCGGTGCTGAGGGAGCGCCGCACTGTCAGAGGGTCAGTGCTGAGGGAGCGCCGCACTGTCAGAGGGTCAGTGCTGAGGGAGTGCCGCACTGTCAGAGGGTCAGTGCTGAGGGAGCGCCGCACTGTCAGAGGGTCAGTGCTGAGGGAGTGCCGCACTGTCAGAGGGTCAGTGCTGAGGGAGTGCCGCACTGTCAGAGGGTCAGTGCTGAGGGAGTGCCGCACTGTCAGAGCGTCAGTGCTGAGGGAGTGCTGCACTGTCAGAGGGTCAGTGCTGAGGGAGTGCCGCACTGTCAGAGGGTCAGTGCTGAGGGAGTGCCGCACTGTCAGAGGATCAGTGCTGAGGGAGTGCCGCACTGTCAGAGGGTCAGTGCTGAGGGAGTGCCGCACTGTCAGAGGGTCAGTGCTGAGGGAGTGCCGCACTGTCAGAGGGTCAGTGCTGAGGGAGTGCCGCACTGTCAGAGGGTCAGTGCTGAGGGAGTGCCGCACTGTCAGAGGGTCAGTGCTGAGGGAGTGCCGCACTGTCAGAGGGTCAGTGCTGAGGGAGTGCCGCACTGTCAGAGGGTCAGTGCTGAGGGAGTGCCGCACTGTCAGAGGGTCAGTGCTGAGGGAGTGCCGCACTGTCAGAGGGTCAGTGCTGAGGGAGTGCCGCACTGTCAGAGGGTCAGTGCTGAGGGAGTGCCGCACTGTCAGAGGGTCAGTGCTGAGGGAGTGCTGCACTGTCAGAGGGTCAGTGCTGAGGGAGTGCCGCACTGTCAGAGGGTCAGTGCCGAGGGAGTGCCGCACTGTCAGAGGGTCAGTGCTGAGGGAGTGCCGCACTGTCAGAGGGTCAGTGCTGAGGGAGTGCCGCACTGTCAGAGGATCAGTGCTGAGGGAGTGCCGCACTGTCAGAGGGTCAGTGCTGAGGGAGTGCCGCACTGTCAGAGGGTCAGTGCTGAGGGAGTGCCGCACTGTCAGAGGGTCAGTGCCGAGGGAGTGCCGCACTGTCAGAGGGTCAGTGCTGAGGGAGTGCCGCACTGTCAGAGGGTCGGTGCCGAGGGAGTGCCGCACTGTCAGAGGGTCAGTGCTGAGGGAGTGCCGCACTGTCAGAGGGTCGGTGCTGAGGGAGCGCCGCACTGTCAGAGGGTCAGTGCTGAGGGAGTGCCGCACTGTCAGAGGGTCGGTGCTGAGGGAGCGCCGCACTGTCAGAGGGTCAGTGCTGAGGGAGTGCCGCACTGTCAGAGGGTCGGTGCTGAGGGAGCGCCGCACTGTCAGAGGGTCAGTGCTGAGGGAGTGCCGCACTGTCAGAGGGTCAGTGCTGAGGGAGTGCCGCACTGTCAGAGGGTCGGTGCTGAGGGAGCGCCGCACTGTCAGAGGGTCAGTGCTGAGGGAGTGCCGCACTGTCAGAGGGTCAGTGCTGAGGGAGTGCCGCACTGTCAGAGGGTCAGTGCTGAGGGAGTGCCGCACTGTCAGAGGGTCAGTGCTGAGGGAGTGCCGCACTGTCAGAGGGTCAGTGCTGAGGGAGTGCCGCACTGTCAGAAGGTCAGTGCTGAGGGAGTGCCGCACTGTCAGAGGGTCAGTACTGAGAGAGTGCCGCACTGTCAGAGGGTCAGTGCTGAGGGAGTGCCGCACTGTCAGAGGGTCAGTGCTGAGGGACCGCCGCACTGTCAGAGGGTCAGTGCTGGGGGTGAGCCGCACTGTCAGAGGGTCAGTGCTGAGGGAGTGCCGCACTGTCAGAGGATCAGTACTGAGGGAGTGCCGCACTGTCAGAGGGTCAGTGTTGAGGGAGTGCCGCACTGTCAGAGGGTCAGTGCTGAGGGAGTGATGCACTGTCAGAGGGTCAGTGCCGAGGGAGTGCCGCACTGTCAGAGGGTCAGTGCTGAGGGAGTGCCGCACTGTCAGAGGGTCAGTGCTGAGGGAGTGCCGCACTGTCAGAGGGTCGGTGCTGAGGGAGTGCCGCACTGTTGGTGAATGAGATGAGTTTGTACAACAATGGTTTTATGGTCACCATTAGACTTTTAATTCCAGATTTTATTTTTTATTGAATTCAAATTTCACCATCTGCTGAGGTGGGATTCGAATCTGGGTCCCCAGAACATTTCCCCGGCTCTCTGCATGACAGTAGCACTACACCACTGCCTCATCCTTACACTGGGCAAAATTCATTCTAAATGTTGACATTAGACTTTACAATGGAAAATTGAAATTAGGGACAGAAGGGGTGAGTTTAATATGGGATCTGAACCCATGTGGTAATATCAAATCTCATCCATTAATCCTGCTTCACCTGGACCCCACTTGGTGCTGAGTCCCTGTTGTGAGAGCTATCCCAGGGGATGGGGAGGGAGTGATTTCCTGGTGTATGTTTAGTGTGAATCACTGTCATTTTCTCTCATTCTTTACTCAGGGTGAGAAAGGGGATCAAGGAGCTGAGGGAGAAATTGGATACCCAGGGGAGCTGGTGAGTAACAGTCAGCAGGATCTGATTTAACTTCAGTTACTGGGATCGTGCCTATTCCACTTACAAACACTTTCAATATCAACACTGCTTTTCAAACTTACAAAGCTGGCCACAAAGATTAAGCTTCATCCAGAACATTTCCTGCGTGTGGGGAGTAATTCTCTTTGGGGTTGTTGTTTTGTTTAGGGAGCTCCTGGTCCAGTGGGAGAGAAAGGAGAAGAAGGAATCGTGGGACTTCCAGGTCCAAGGGTATGTTATTACCCTGTACAGGAATGCTTCCAAAATTAAACCATTCTTAGCCATACTTTTAACCTTGAAATGACCTCTTTGTAATTCTAGGGAGCGAGTGGTTTGGATGGACCTCCAGGTTCTGAAGGAACGAAAGTGAGTATAAAACATCTGCTGCGTCTGACATGTCCATAACATCCACCTTACCTCACTCTCATGGTCACATCTGTCTTTGTATCGAGGTACAGATTGGGCTGGGAGGCCCTATAACTGTCTGGAACTTTCTGACAGAGATAGATGGTGCGCACAGTCAGAAAATATTACAAGCAAAGTATTATCTCCAGAAGCAAACAGTCTCTAAGAGGATAGTTTTGGGTGTAGGCTGTGTGTTTATTGTTGCAATGTTGGTTAGTTTGGGTGTTATATCCCTGTCACTGATAGACTCCCTGGTCATTCAACACAATAGTGGTTTAAAAGCTTCCCAACTCCAACCAATCCCGTGTAAGCACTGCAGAGTGATAATAAAACAGATGAAAACACAGATCAGACTGAGGAAAGAAACCTGAGAAATGATTCTTCATCTCCGCACACCAGACACTGAGGTCACACAAAGGGTGATGACTCTTTCAACTCTCTCCCTGCGGCAGTTGTAGATGTTCCACTATTGAACATGTTAAAGACTGAGACAGACAGATTCCTAATCTCCTGGGGATTTCATGGCGGTGGGGAGCGAGCGGGAGGTGAAGGTGAGGGTCAGCCATTGTCATATTGAACGGTGAAGCAGGCTCAATGGGCTGAATAGCCTGCTCCTATTCCTTATGTTCCTGTGAATGCAAGAGTCTACTCGAGTCTTAATTTTCTGCACAATTTGGCCTTTTGTAAGAGTGATCTCTGCTCCAATGGAGGTCTTGTGAGTGCAGTGGGTTCATGTCCATGCCTTTGAACCAGAAACTCAGGGTTTGCGTCTCACCTCAAGACCTGATGACCAAGGAAGGTGTATTCCTAACACGGCCAAACAGGCTGAGTGACCTTAATCTCATATAGCCTGGGCAGATCAAATAAGTCCAAATATCATAAAGGAGGGATCTCAGGAGTGTATACGGGATGGTTTTCAGGTCCAATGTACTGAGGAATCAACTAGAGAACAAGCAGTTCTAGACTGGATATTATGTAATGAGAAAGGAATCATTGGCAATCTAGCTGTGCAAAATCCTGTTGGGGATGAGCGATCATAACATGTTAGAATTCTGCATCAAGATGGAGAGTGGTGTGATGTGGTATCTACCAGTGATAGGGAAAGATTGGAGAAAAAGAGATAATCAGCCATGGATAGCTAAGGAAATAAAGGAGGGTATCAAATTGAAAGAAAATGCATACAAAGTGGCAGAGATTAGTGGGAACCTAGAGGATGGGAAATCTTTAAAGATCAGCAGAAAGCCACGAAAAAAGCTATAAAGCAAAGTAAGATGGATTATGAGAGTAAACTAGCTCAGAATATAGAAACAAATAGCAAAAGTTTCTCCAAACATATAAAATGAAAAAGAGTAGCGAAAGTAAACATTGGTCCTTTAGAGGACGAGAAGGGGGATTAATAACTGGAAATGAGAAATGGCTGAGGCATTGAACAGGTATTTTGTGTCGGTCTTCACAGTGGAAAACACAAATAACATGCCAAAAATTGATGACAGGAAGGTTTATGGCAGGTAAGAACCGAGAAACTATCATTATCACGAAAGAGGTAGTATTGGACAAGTTAATGGGGCTAAAGATAGATAAGTCTCCTGGTCCTGATGGAATGTATCCCAGGGTGTTAAAAGAGACGGTGGGAGAAATAGCAAATGCACTAGTGGCAATTTACCAAAATTCGCTGGACTCTGGGGTGGTTCCCACACATTGGAAAAAGCAAATGTGACGCCACTGTTTATAAAAAGAGAGATAGACAAAAGGCTGGTAACTGTAGGCCAGTTAGCTTAACTTCTATAGTAGGGAAAATACTTGAATCTAACATCAAGAAAGAAATAATGAGACATCTGGATATAAATTGTCCCATTAGTAAGACGCAGCATGGGTTCATGAAGGGCAGGTCATGTTTGACTAATTTGGTGGAATTCTTTGAGAACATTATGTGTGCAGTGGACAATGGGGAACCTGTGGATGTGGTGTATCTGGATTTCCAGAAGGCATTTGACAAGGTGCTGCACCAAAGCTTGCTGCATAAGGTAAAGGTGCATGGTGTTACGGGTAATGTATTAGCATAGATAGAGGATTGGTTAACTAACAGAAAGCAAAGAGTGGGGGTAAATGGGTGTTTTTCTGGTTGGCGATCAGTGACTAATGGTGTGTCTCAGGTTTTAGTGTTGGGACAGCAATTGTTTATGATTTACATCGATGATTTGGAGTTGGGGACCAAGTATAATGTGTCAAAATTCACAGATGACGCTAAGATGAGAGGCAGAGCAAAGTGTGCAGAGGACACTGAAATTCTGCAAAGGGATATAGATAGTCTAAGTGAGTGGGTGAGGGTCTGGCAGATGGAGTACAATGTTGGTAAATGTGAGGTATCCATTTTGGTCGGAATAACAGCAAAATGGACTATTATGTAAATGGTAAAAAATTGCAGCATGCTGCTGTGCAGATGGACCTGGGTGTCCTTGTGCAAAAACACAAGGAGTTGGTTTGCAGGTGCAGCAGGTAATTAAGGCGGCAAATGGAATTTTGTCCTTCATTGCTAGAGGGATGGAGTTTAAAAACAGCGAGGTTATGTTGCAGCTGTATAAGGTGCTGGTGAGGCCACACCTGGAGGACTGTGTACAGTTTTGGTCTCCTTACTTGAGAAAGGATATACTGGCACTGGAGGGGGTGCAGAGGAGATTCACTCGGTTGATTCTGGAGTTGAGAGGGTTGGCTTATGAGGAGAGACTGAGTAGACTGGGGCAAGACTCACTGGAATTCAGAAGAATGAGAGGAGATCTTAGACACATGTAAGATTATGAAGGGAATAGATAAGATAGAAGCAAGGAAGTTGTTTCCACTGGTGGGTGAAACTAGAACTAGGGGGCATAGCCTCAAAATAAGAAGATGATTTAGGACTGAGTTGAGGAGGAACTTCTTCACACAAAATGTTGTGAATCTGTGAAACAGTTGAGGCTCCCTCATTGAATGTTTTTAAGGTAAGGATGGATAGATTTTTGAACAGTAAAGGAATTAAGGGTTATGGTGAGTGGGTGGGTAAGTGGAGCTGAGTCCATGAAAAGATCAGCCATGATCTTATTGAATGGCGGGGCAGGCTCGAGGGACCGGATGGCCGACTCCTGCTCCTTGTTCTTATGTTCTTATTCTGAGTCTAGGGTCCTGAATCTTAATAAAGGAAACTATGATGAATGGAGGTGCGAGTTGGCTATGATGGATTGGAGAAGGTTACAGAAAGGGATGATAGCAGATGGGCAGCGATAAACATTCACAGAGTGCCTGGGTGAACTGTAATAACTGTTCATTCCTGTCTGGACCAAAAAGAAAAGGAACTGGACAAACCTTATTGTGGAAATCAGAGATCATTGTACTGCCAAGAAAAGGCAAAAAAAATTGGCCAGAATTAACAGCAGCCCTGAGGATTGGGAGCTGTCAGGTTTTTCTCTGGAGGCCAAAAGGAACAAAGGATGTGGGGAGAAGATGGGAACAGGTTATTGAGTTGGAGGATCAGCCGTGATCATACTGAATGGCAGAGCAGGCTCGAAGGGCTGAGTGGCCTCTTCCTGCCCTTTTGTCTGTTTTCTAAATGGAACTCAGTGAATCAGTGTTCACCAGATGGGATGGCAACTTGTCCCAGAGATTCACTATTTACCAGCTAAAGAACCACCTCCTGACATCGAACCTGGATTGGTTTAAATACCATAAAATAACCACCCCCCCCCCACCCAACAACAACCCCTGACCACCACGTCCAACCGCCCCCCTCCTCCAATCCCTTTTTAATTAGAACAAACTGAACACAATGTATTTGATATCTTACCCACCTCCATCAGATCATGCCCAATTCTGATAAAAACTGCAACTCTTTTTCACCTCATTATATAACCAGGTTTCCAGTGGATATGTGTCCAGTGTCAGTTTCTGCACCCTTCCCAAAGCCTCAAGATCTCCCATCGTCTGAGGAAACTGAACTGCTCACCCCCTTCCGAGTGAGGTTTGACTGTGGTCTTGAACAAGGATGCAATAGTTTACCTTGTTGTCTAATCAGTTGCCTTGCTTGTACTCCGCACCCTAAACTTCTTCAATAAACTCACCCAACTGTTAAAAAGCTAAATCAGGTTCACCCCGCAATTCTCACAATGACCAGCAACTGAGTGTCACCCTTCAGTGATTGTTAAAGTCTAAAATTCCGAGACAGGAAGAAGTCCATTCGTCCCGGCAGTGTTTTGCTAGCTCTACTGCCCAGTAGCAGCTTGGAGAAGATTGGTTATGGAATGTTGGGTGAGACCTGCAGACATTGGGAATCACCATGGTGACCCTGGTGGAGTTTGCGAGGAAACTGGTCAGTGGATGGACAGCTCATGAGCACAAGCGCAAGGTCATTGCTAAAACCTCAGGCTTGCTCCACCCACCCAGTTTACCCATTAACACTCGGACAACCAGGAACATCTGGAACAGGAAGGCTTGCCCTCTCTCGCTGTCTACAACATCTGGATCAGAGACTCCCTGTCTCCCTCTCCTGCCACAACATTGGGATCAGGGAGACCCTCTCCCCCTTCCCTCCCACAACACCTGGATTAGAATTCTAGTCTGGATTCTACAATAGGGATTGCACTGAAACATGGAGAGAATTTACTCAAGGATAGAGGATAATTAATAAAGAAAGCAATTCTATTTTAAACTGGGTGTAAATCAGCCTGTTCCAGTAAACCCTTCAATTCCAGTGTAACGTGACTGTTTGTGATATTTTTTAGGGTGTCCCCGGTGTCCTCGGTCTCCCAGGGACTGACGGTCGAACAGGACTGAAGGTAATTTGCACGAATCATAAAATGGAATAGAGAATTACCAGCCTGGGCTTCCTGTTTATTACAAACTTATTTTTATAAGATTCATCCCTTCAACCAACATCATTACCTGCTCATTGATCTCAAATTCTGTTTTGTGGGATCTTGCTGTGTACAAATTATCTGCAAAGTTTTTAAAAAACTCATTAATGGGACATGGGCGTCGCTGGGAGGGTATTTATTGCCCATCCCCTAGTTGTCCCCTTGGAGGGCAGCTGAGAGTCACCCACATTGCTGGGTGTCTGGAGTCACATGTAGGCCAGACCGGGGTAAGGACGGCAGATTTCCTTCCCTAAAGGGGAACCAGATGAGTTTTTATGACAATCTTGGTCATCAGCAGATTCTTAATTCCAGGTATTTTTTATTCAATTCAAATTCCACCAGGGGATAGGAGCAGGCTCGACAGGTGGAATGGCCTCCTCCTGCACTGTAGGGATTCCACGATTCCATCTGCCGTGGTGGGATTCAAATCCGGGCTCCGAGAATCAGGCATTTCCCATTGCTCTGGAATGAAAGCCGATGTGTTTTCCAACGAGGAAGCAATTGGCTCGTGTCTGAGGATGAACATTAGTCCCGTTCTCCGGGTGTCGCTGGTTCCTGTCCGATGCCAGCGTTGAAGAAAGTGGAGTGAAATGTGAGATTCTAACAATTCTCTTATCCTCCCCCCCCCCACAGGGTGACCGAGGTGACCAGGGTTTAGCCGGCAGCTCCATCACTTTCAGTGGCGCCATCCCGAAAGGTTAGTCACTGCTCTCAGCTGCAGGAAAAGGCCAAAGGTTACAGCAGGTGGTGAACCCGGAGTCTCTGAGCAACACAAAGTGAGCTTAACTGATACACGGGCAAAGGGGAACAGGAGACCAATCAGCCCCTCCACACTGCTCTAATACTCTATCAGATCACAGCCAAGGGCATCACAGTCCCATTGCCCCCCCCACCCCACCCCACCCCCCGCACCCCTCCGCCCCCCCACACCCCGCCCCACCCCCCGCACACCCCACCCCCTGCCCCACCCGCCAACACCCCACCCCACACCCTGCCTCCCCACACCACCCCACTCCCCCACCCTACCCCTTCCCCCACCCCCCACACCCCGCCCCACCCCCCGCACACCCCCACCCCCTGCCCCGCCCGTCAACATCCCACACCACCCCACCCCACACCCCGCCTCACCCCACACCCTACCCCACCCCAGTGATATCGCTCACAAAAACCCCTCCTCCACTCGATCAATACCTCTCAACATCTCATACACCTCTATCAGGTCATCTCTCATCCTTCGTCTCTCCAAGGAGAAAAGACCGAGCTCCCTCAGCCTATCCTCATAAGGCATGCCTCCAAATCCAGGCAACATCCTTGTAAATCTCCTCTGCACCCTTTCTATGGCTTCCACATCCTTCCTGTAATGAGGCAAAATACTTCATATTATGGTGTAATACTTCATACTATCACCAAAAGCAATGAGAATAGCAATGTTTACATTCCTCTGCATTTTTTTTAACAATTTACACCCTCAGTGAATCAGGGGAAGCACAATCCAATAATCCTCTCCATCCAGTGATAGTTCACACAAAGAATGAACTGGAAAAGATCAGCTGAACCTAAACCAAGAACCAGCGATGAGTAATCCCTTTAAAGACCGCAGATCTGCCTCAGGACAGTTCTGAATCTCTGGATTCCAAACAGATTGTTCTGATGTCGAGTGTTTTTCTGAAGAGGTAACTTCTGTCCGTTGCATTTCTCTGTAACCTGGAGATTTTTTTTCCTATCTTAAGGTCCGAAGGGAAGGAAAGGTCTAGAAGGAGATCGTGGACCACCAGGAGAAATAGGTCCCCGTGGACATCGTGGTCGCCCCGGTTTTCCGGGTGAAACTGACCCTTTCCCAGGTACGGACACCTTTCCCAAATGTGTATGTGTGAAAAGGGCACTTCAGCAGGTGAAGGTTTCCAGTTGGATACGATTTGCTGAACTGAATGGGAGTCGGAATGTGATGGGATTTACGCTGTTGGAATTAGGAAGGGGAGGAGGAAGAATG
>CM075730.1:1040231-1052731 GCA_037974335.1 Prionace glauca | reverse complement strand
CCGCTCAAACCCCAACCCCACACTGCGCAAACCCCAACCCCACACTGCGCAAACCCCAACTCCACACTGCGCAAACCCCAACCCCACACTGCGCGAACTCCAACCCCACACTGCGCGACCCCCAACCCCACACTGCGCAAACCCCAACCCCACACTGCGCAAACCCCAACCCCACACTGCGCAAACCCCAACCCCACACTGCGCAAACCCCAACCCCACACTGCGCAAACCCCCACCCCACACTGCGCAAACCCCAACCCCACACTGCGCAAACTCCAACCCCACACTGCGCAAACCCCAACCCCACACTGCGCAAACCCCAACCCCACACTGCGCAAACCCCAACCCCACACTGCGCAAACCCCAACCCCACACTGCGCAAACCCCAACCCCACACTGCGCAAACCCCAACCCCACACTGCGCAAACCCCAACCCCACACTGCGCGACCCCCAACCCCACACTGCGCAAACCCCCACCCCACACTGCGCAAACCCCAACCCCACACTGCGCAAACTCCAACCCCACACTGCGCGACCCCCAACCCCACACTGCGCAAACCCCAACCCCACACTGCGCAAACCCCAACCCCACACTGCGCAAACCCCAACCCCACACTGCGCGACCCCCAACCCCACACTGCGCAAACCCCCACCCCACACTGCGCAAACTCCAACCCCACACTGCGCGACCCCCAACCCCACACTGCGCGAACCCCAACCCCACACTGCGCAAACCCCAACCCCACACTGCGCAAACCCCAACCTCACACTGCGCGACCCCCAACCCCACACTGCGCAAACCCCAACCCCACACTGCGCAAACCCCAACCCCACACTGCGCAAACCCCAACCCCACACTGCGCAAACCCCAACCCCACACTGCGCAAACCCCCACCCCACACTGCGCAAACCCCAACCCCACACTGCGCAAACCCCAACCCCACACTGCGCAAACCCCAACCCCACACTGCGCAAACCCCCACCCCACACTGCGCAAACCCCCACCCCACACTGCGCAAACCCCCACCCCACACTGCGCAAACCCCAACCCCACACTGCGCAAACCCCCACCCCACACTGCGCAAACCCCAACCCCACACTGCGCAAACCCCAACCCCACACTGCGCAAACCCCCACCCCACACTGCGCAAACCCCAACCCCACACTGCGCAAACCCCCACCCCACACTGCGCAAACCCCAACCCCACACTGCGCGACCCCCAACCCCACACTGCGCGACCCCCAACCCCACACTGCGCAAACCCCCACCCCACACTGCGCAAACCCCAACCCCACACTGCGCAAACCCCCACCCCACACCGCGCAAACTCCAACCCCACACTGCGCAAACCCCAACCCCACACTGCGCAAACCCCAACCCCACACTGCGCGACCCCCAACTCCACACTGCGCAAACCCCAACCCCACACTGCGCAAACCCCAACCCCACACTGCGCGACCCCCAACCCCACACTGCGCGACCCCCAACCCCACACTGCGCGACCCCCAACCCCACACTGCGCAAACCCCAACCCCACACTGCGCAAACTCCAACCCCACACTGCGCGACCCCCAACCCCACACTGCGCAAACCCCCACCCCACACTGCGCAAACTCCAACCCCACACTGCGCAAACCCCAACCCCCACACTGCGCGACCCCCAACCCCACACTGCGCAAACCCCCACCCCACACTGCGCAAACCCCAACCCCACACTGCGCAAACCCCCACCCCACACCGCGCAAACTCCAACCCCACACTGCGCAAACCCCAACCCCACACTGCGCAAACCCCAACCCCACACTGCGCGACCCCCAACTCCACACTGCGCAAACCCCAACCCCACACTGCGCAAACCCCAACCCCACACTGCGCGACCCCCAACCCCACACTGCGCGACCCCCAACCCCACACTGCGCGACCCCCAACCCCACACTGCACAAACCCCAACCCCACACTGCGCAAACTCCAACCCCACACTGCGCGACCCCCAACCCCACACTGCGCAAACCCCCACCCCACACTGCGCAAACTCCAACCCCACACTGCGCAAACCCCAACCCCACACCGCTCAAACCCCAACCCCACACTGCGCAAACCCCAACCCCACACTGCGCAAACCCCAACTCCACACTGCGCAAACCCCAACCCCACACTGCGCAAACCCCAACCCCACACTGCGCAAACTCCAACCCCACACTGCGCGACCCCCAACCCCACACTGCGCAAACCCCAACCCCACACTGCGCAAACCCCAACCCCACACTGCGCAAACCCCAACCCCACACTGCGCAAACCCCAACCCCACACTGCGCAAACCCCCACCCCACACTGCGCAAACCCCAACCCCACACTGCGCAAACTCCAACCCCACACTGCGCAAACCCCAACCCCACACTGCGCAAACCCCAATCCCACACTGCGCAAACCCCAACCCCACACTGCGCAAACCCCAACCCCACACTGCGCAAACCCCAACCCCACACTGCGCAAACCCCAACCCCACACTGCGCAAACCCCAACCCCACACTGCGCGACCCCCAACCCCACACTGCGCAAACCCCCACCCCACACTGCGCAAACCCCAACCCCACACTGCGCAAACTCCAACCCCACACTGCGCGACCCCCAACCCCACACTGCGCAAACCCCAACCCCACACTGCGCAAACCCCAACCCCACACTGCGCAAACCCCAACCCCACACTGCGCGACCCCCAACCCCACACTGCGCAAACCCCCACCCCACACTGCGCAAACTCCAACCCCACACTGCGCGACCCCCAACCCCACACTGCGCGAACCCCAACCCCACACTGCGAAACCCCAACCCCACACTGCGCAAACCCCAACCTCACACTGCGCGACCCCCAACCCCACACTGCGCAAACCCCAACCCCACACTGCGCAAACCCCAACCCCACACTGCGCAAACCCCAACCCCACACTGCGCAAACCCCCACCCCACACTGCGCAAACTCCAACCCCACACTGCGCAAACCCCAACCCCACACCGCGCAAACCCCAACCCCACACTGCGCGAACCCCCACCCCACACCGCGCAAACTCCAACCCCACACTGCGCAAACCCCAACCCCACACTGCGCAAACCCCAACCCCACACTGCGCGACCCCCAACTCCACACTGCGCAAACCCCAACCCCACACTGCGCAAACTCCAACCCCACACTGCGCGACCCCCAACCCCACACTGCGCGACCCCCAACCCCACACTGCGCGACCCCCAACCCCACACTGCGCAAACCCCAACCCCACACTGCGCAAACTCCAACCCCACACTGCGCGACCCCCAACCCCACACTGCGCAAACCCCAACCCCACACTGCGCAAACCCCAACCCCACACTGCGCAAACCCCCACCCCACACTGCGCAAACCCCAACCCCACACTGCGCAAACCCCCACCCCACACTGCGCAAACCCCAACCCCACACTGCGCGACCCCCAACCCCACACTGCGCAAACCCCCACCCCACACTGCGCAAACCCCAACCCCACACTGCGCAAACCCCCACCCCACACCGCGCAAACTCCAACCCCACACTGCGCAAACCCCAACCCCACACTGCGCAAACCCCAACCCCACACTGCGCGACCCCCAACTCCACACTGCGCAAACCCCAACCCACACTGCGCAAACTCCAACCCCACACTGCGCGACCCCCAACCCCACACTGCGCGACCCCCAACCCCACACTGCGCGACCCCCAACCCCACACTGCGCAAACCCCAACCCCACACTGCGCAAACTCCAACCCCACACTGCGCGACCCCCCAACCCCACACTGCGCAAACCCCCACCCCACACTGCGCAAACTCCAACCCCACACTGCGCAAACCCCAACCCCACACCGCTCAACCCCAACCCCACACTGCGCAAACCCCAACCCCACACTGCGCAAACCCCAACTCCACACTGCGCAAACCCCAACCCCACACTGCGCGAACTCCAACCCCACACTGCGCGACCCCCAACCCCACACTGCGCAAACCCCAACCCCACACTGCGCAAACCCCAACCCCACACTGCGCAAACCCCAACCCCACACTGCGCAAACCCCAACCCCACACTGCGCAAACCCCCACCCCACACTGCGCAAACCCCAACCCCACACTGCGCAAACTCCAACCCCACACTGCGCAAACCCCAACCCCACACTGCGCAAACCCCAACCCCACACTGCGCAAACCCCAACCCCACACTGCGCAAACCCCAACCCCACACTGCGCAAACCCCAACCCCACACTGCGCAAACCCCAACCCCACACTGCGCAAACCCCAACCCCACACTGCGCGACCCCCCAACCCCACACTGCGCAAACCCCCACCCCACACTGCGCAAACCCCAACCCCACACTGCGCAAACTCCAACCCCACACTGCGCGACCCCCAACCCCACACTGCGCAAACCCCAACCCCACACTGCGCAAACCCCAACCCCACACTGCGCAAACCCCAACCCCCACACTGCGCGACCCCCAACCCCACACTGCGCAAACCCCCACCCCACACTGCGCAAACTCCAACCCCACACTGCGCGACCCCCAACCCCACACTGCGCGAACCCCAACCCCACACTGCGCAAACCCCAACCCCACACTGCGCAAACCCCAACCTCACACTGCGCGACCCCCAACCCCACACTGCGCAAACCCCAACCCCACACTGCGCAAACCCCAACCCCACACTGCGCAAACCCCAACCCCACACTGCGCAAACCCCAACCCCACACTGCGCAAACCCCCACCCCACACTGCGCAAACCCCAACCCCACACTGCGCAAACCCCAACCCCACACTGCGCAAACCCCAACCCCACACTGCGCAAACCCCCACCCCACACTGCGCAAACCCCCACCCCACACTGCGCAAACCCCCACCCCACACTGCGCAAACCCCAACCCCACACTGCGCAAACCCCCACCCCACACTGCGCAAACCCCAACCCCACACTGCGCAAACCCCAACCCCACACTGCGCAAACCCCCACCCCACACTGCGCAAACCCCAACCCCACACTGCGCAAACCCCCACCCCACACTGCGCAAACCCCAACCCCACACTGCGCGACCCCCAACCCCACACTGCGCGACCCCCAACCCCACACTGCGCAAACCCCCACCCCACACTGCGCAAACCCCAACCCCACACTGCGCAAACCCCCACCCCACACCGCGCAAACTCCAACCCCCACACTGCGCAAACCCCAACCCCACACTGCGCAAACCCCAACCCCACACTGCGCGACCCCCAACTCCACACTGCGCAAACCCCAACCCCACACTGCGCAAACCCCAACCCCACACTGCGCGACCCCCAACCCCACACTGCGCGACCCCCAACCCCACACTGCGCGACCCCCAACCCCACACTGCGCAAACCCCAACCCCACACTGCGCAAACTCCAACCCCACACTGCGCGACCCCCAACCCCACACTGCGCAAACCCCCCACCCCACACTGCGCAAACTCCAACCCCACACTGCGCAAACCCCAACCCCACACTGCGCGACCCCCCAACCCCACACTGCGCAAACCCCCACCCCACACTGCGCAAACCCCAACCCCACACTGCGCAAACCCCCACCCCACACCGCGCAAACTCCAACCCCACACTGCGCAAACCCCAACCCCACACTGCGCAAACCCCAACCCCACACTGCGCGACCCCCAACTCCACACTGCGCAAACCCCAACCCCACACTGCGCAAACCCCAACCCCACACTGCGCGACCCCCAACCCCACACTGCGCGACCCCCAACCCCACACTGCGCGACCCCCAACCCCACACTGCGCAAACCCCAACCCCACACTGCGCAAACTCCAACCCCACACTGCGCGACCCCCAACCCCACACTGCGCAAACCCCCCACCCCACACTGCGCAAACTCCAACCCCACACTGCGCAAACCCCAACCCCACACCGCTCAAACCCCAACCCC
Organism: Prionace glauca; assembly: GCA_037974335.1. Taxonomy (NCBI): domain Eukaryota; kingdom Metazoa; phylum Chordata; class Chondrichthyes; order Carcharhiniformes; family Carcharhinidae; genus Prionace; species Prionace glauca. Next base: position 1,046,767 of record CM075730.1, on the reverse strand, counting down.
ACACTGCGCAAACCCCAACCCCACACTGCGCAAACCCCAACTCCACACTGCGCAAACCCCAACCCCACACTGCGCAAACCCCAACCCCACACTGCGCAAACTCCAACCCCACACTGCGCGACCCCCAACCCCACACTGCGCAAACCCCAACCCCACACTGCGCAAACCCCAACCCCACACTGCGCAAACCCCAACCCCACACTGCGCAAACCCCAACCCCACACTGCGCAAACCCCCACCCCACACTGCGCAAACCCCAACCCCACACTGCGCAAACTCCAACCCCACACTGCGCAAACCCCAACCCCACACTGCGCAAACCCCAATCCCACACTGCGCAAACCCCAACCCCACACTGCGCAAACCCCAACCCCACACTGCGCAAACCCCAACCCCACACTGCGCAAACCCCAACCCCACACTGCGCAAACCCCAACCCCACACTGCGCGACCCCCAACCCCACACTGCGCAAACCCCCACCCCACACTGCGCAAACCCCAACCCCACACTGCGCAAACTCCAACCCCACACTGCGCGACCCCCAACCCCACACTGCGCAAACCCCAACCCCACACTGCGCAAACCCCAACCCCACACTGCGCAAACCCCAACCCCACACTGCGCGACCCCCAACCCCACACTGCGCAAACCCCCACCCCACACTGCGCAAACTCCAACCCCACACTGCGCGACCCCCCAACCCCACACTGCGCGAACCCCAACCCCACACTGCGAAACCCCAACCCCACACTGCGCAAACCCCAACCTCACACTGCGCGACCCCCAACCCCACACTGCGCAAACCCCAACCCCACACTGCGCAAACCCCAACCCCACACTGCGCAAACCCCAACCCCACACTGCGCAAACCCCCACCCCACACTGCGCAAACTCCAACCCCACACTGCGCAAACCCCAACCCCACACCGCGCAAACCCCAACCCCACACTGCGCGAACCCCAACCCCACACTGCGCAAACCCCAACCCCACACTGCGCAAACCCCAACCCCACACTGAGCAAACTCCAACCCCACACTGCGCAAACCCCAACCCCACAGTGCGCAAACCCCAACTTCAGACTGCACGAACCCCAAACCCAGAATTCACAAACCCTCTTCAACCCCAACCAAGGAACAGAATAGTCAGGACTGCACTGCTGCCTGTAACTGCGCTGGTGCCTGGGACTGCGCTGCTGTCTGGGACTGCTCTGCTGCCTGTAACTGTGCTGGTGCCTAGCACTGCACTGTTGGCTGGGACTGCGCTGCTGTCTGGGGCTGCGCTGCTCTCTAGGACTGCTCTGCTGCCTGTAACTGTGCTGGTGCCTAGCACTGCACTGTTGGCTGGGACTGCGCTGCTGTCTGGGGCTGCGCTGCTGCCTGGTACTGCGCTGCTGCCTGTGACTGCGCTGCTGCCTGGCACAGCGCTGCTGCCTGGGACTGCGCTGCTGCCTGGGACTGCGCTGCTGTCCTTGACTGCTCTGCTGCCTGTAACTGTGCTGGTGCCTAGCACTGCACTGTTGGCTGGGACTGCGCTGCTGTCTGGGGCTGCGCTGCTGCCTGGTACTGCGCTGCTGCCTGTGACTGCGCTGCTGCCTGGCACAGCGCTGCTGCCTGGGACTGCGCTGCTGCCTGGGACTGCACTGCTGTCTGGGACTGCGCTGCTGCCTGGGACTGCGCTGCTACCTGGCACTGCGCTGCTGTCTGGGACTGCGCTGCTGCCTGGGACTGCACTGCTGTCTGGTACTGCGCTGATGCCTGGGACTGCGCTGCTGCCTGGCACTGCGCTGCTGCCTGGGACTGCGCTGCTGCCTGGGACTGCGCTGATGCCTGGGACTGCGCTGCTGCCTGGCACTGCGCTGCTGCCTGGGACTGCGCTGCTGCCTGGGAATGCGCTGCTGCCTGGGACTGCGCTGCTGCCTGGGACTGCACTGCTGCCTGGGACTGCGCTGCTGCCTGGGACTGCACTGCTGCCTGGCACTGCGCTGCTGCCTGGGACTGCGCTGCTGCCTGGGACTGCGCTGCTGCCTGGGACTGCGCTGCTGCCTTGCACTGCACTGCTGCCTGGGACTGCGCTGCTGCCTGGGACTGCGTTGCTGCCTGGGACTGCGTTGCTGCCTGGCACTGCGCTGCTGTCTGGGACTGCGCTGCTGTCTGGGACTGCGCTGCTGTCTGGGATCGCGCTGCTGTCTCAGAGCACGTTGCTGTGATAGGTGGTTGGTTTTTCCCCTTTTTATTGCCATTGGGAAGCTGTGGAAAAGTGTTTGTCACTCACTACACATCACTGCCCATTGCCCCCAAACCCCTCACTCTCCGAGCTCTGCACCACATGTTAATGAACTTCTCCAGAGAGATCCCTGTCTCAGAACCCTCACAGCTCTCCCCCTCTCACACTGCTTCTTCCTTCTGTCTCTCCTGTGTAGGGGACCAGGGAGATTGTTCTTGTGTTGTGGATGTCACAGGTCCTGCTGGACCCCCGGGGCTGGCTGGAGAGCCTGGTTATCCCGGCAAATATGGTTCAACCGGCCCGTTGGGAGAGGAAGGGGTGCCAGGACCGATTGGCACTCCAGGGATCCCAGTAAGTATTCCAGGTTGGAGCAGATCCCTGCCAGGGTGAGGTTGAGTGTCTCGGTGATTTAACAAAGGTTCACAGTGACCTCAACTAACTTTATCCAACATTAGTTATGATTCATAATGTTCATCATCCAATCATCAATAGCGCCAAAAATATTTTGAACATTTCGTGCGAACTGCAACTTTGGGGAAAACATTAGCTACTGGGTGCACAGCAAGATCCCAATCCGAGAGTATTTTCCTGATGTTGGGTGAATGATATTGACCGGGGAAAACCCACCCAGTTCTTCTCCAAAATAATGGGTGTACGATCCACTACTCCCCATTGAATGGACACAAAACACACACTCACTACTGACCCTCTGACAGTGCGGCACACCCTCAGCACTGACCCTCCGACAGCGCGGCACTCCCTCAGCACTGACCCTCCGACAGTGCGGCACTCCCTCAGCACTGACCCTCTGACAGTGCGGCACTCCCTCAGCACTGACCCTCTGACACACAGTGAGCACGTGACTGACCCTCTGACAGTGCGACACTCCCTCAGCACTGACCCTCTGACAGTGCGGCGCTCCCTCAGCACTGACCCTCTGACAGTGCGGCACTCCCTCAGCACTGACCCTCTGACAGTGCGGCACTCACTCAGCACTGACCCTTTGACAGTGCGGCACTCCCTCAGCACTGACCCTCTGACAGTGCGGCACTCCCTCAGCACTGACCCTCTGACAGTGCGGCACTCCCTCAGCACTGACCCTCTGACAGTGCACACAGTGAGCACGTGAGTGCGGCATTCCCTCAGCGCTGACCCTCTGACAGTGCAGCACTCCCCTCAGTACTGACCCTCTGACAATGCGGCATTCCCTCAGCACTGACCCTCTGACAGTGCGGCACTTCCCTCAGCACTGACCCTCTGACAGTGCGGCACTCCCTCAGCACTGACCCTCTGACAGTGCGGCACTCCCTCAGCACTGACCCTCTGACAGTGCGGCACTCCCTCAGCATTGACCCTCTGACAGTGTGGCACTCCCTCAGCACTGACCCTCTGACAGTGCGGCACTCCATCAGCACTGACCCTCTGACAGTGCAGCGCTCCTCAGCACTGACCCTCTGACAGTGTGGCGCTCCCTCAGCACTGACCCTCTGGCAGTGCGGGCACTCCCCTCGGCACTGACCCTCTGACAGTGCGGCACTCCCTCAGCACTGACCCTCTGACAGTGCGGCACTCCCTCGGTACTGACCCTCTGACAGTGCGGCACTCCCTCAGCACGGACCTTCTTACAGTGCAGCACTCCCTCAGCACTGACCCTCTGACAGTGCGGTACTCCATCAGCACTGACCCTCTGACAGTGCGGCACTCCCTCAGCACTGACCCTCTGAAAGTGCGGCGCTCCCTCAGCATTGACCCTCTGACAGTGCGGCACTCCCTCAGCACTGACCCTCTGACAGTGCGGCACTCCCTCAGCACTGACCCTCTGACAGTGCGGCACTCCCTCAGCACTGACCCTCTGACAGTGCAGCACTCCCTCAGCACTGACCCTCTGACAGTGCGGCGCTCCCTCAGCACTGACCCTCTGACAGTGCGGCGCTCCCTCAGCACTGACCCTCTGACAGTGCGGCGCTCCCTCAGCACTGACCCTCTGACAGTGCGGCGCTCCCTCAGCACTGACCCTCTGACAGTGCGGCGCTCCCTCAGCACTGACCCTCTGACAGTGCGGCACTCCCTCAGCACTGACCCTCTGACAGTGCGGCACTCCCTCAGCACTGACCCTCTGACAGTGCGGCACTCCCTCAGCACTGACCCTCTGACAGTGCGGCACTCCCTCAGCACTGACCCTCTGACAGTGCGGCACTCCCTCAGCACTGACTCTGGAATGTCTGATTGGAAGTTATATTAAGACTCGTGCTGCTGCCAATGGACCTGCTCACACCCCGGTGCCATATAAATGCAAGTTGTTCTGGTTAAGCTGAGCTGCATCTGAAATCTTCAGCTGTGCCGCCTATTTAAATGTTTGTCACTGGACAGTCAGCATTCACCATTAAACTGGGATGAACTGTTGATGATGTATTGATGACCTATTGATGACCTATTGATGATGTATTGATGATGTATTGATGAGCTGTTGATGATGTATTGATGACCTATTGATGAGCTGTTGATGTTTCTCTCTCTGCTCCACAGGGAGCTGTTGGTGACGGGGGACCCCGAGGCCAGAAAGGAGCAAAAGGCGACACTGTCTTCATTTCCACAATCACCGTGAAAGGTCAAGAAATTGGAGTCACCAATCAGACTCTTGATTGAGTGGCACTCTGATTGAGTTGGTGGAATGAGGGAATGTAAAAAGGAAGAAAAAGACAGAGGGAGAGAAGTTGGCAGAGGGAGGGGAGGATGATAGAGGGAGTATGGATGGTGGAGGGAAGGGAGGATGTGGAGGGAATGAGGATGGTGGAGGGAGGGGAGGATGGTGGAGGGAGGGGAGGATGGTGGAGGGAGGGGAGGATGGTGGAGGGAGGGGAGGATGGTGGAGGGAAAGCAAAAGGTACCATGGCAACAAAAGGCAGCACTGTGCGAGAGGGATTCATTCTGCGTTGTGTCTAAGAATTTCTTTCAAATGTACCTTTGTTACATTCTTAGAACATCCAGTGCCCAGTGCAGTGACCCAGTGCCCAGTGCGGTGACCCAGTGCCCAGTGCAGTGACCCAGTGCCCAGTGCAGTGACCCAGTGCCCAGTGCAGTGGCCCAGGGCACAGTGCAGTGACCCAGTGCCCAGTGCAGTGACCCAGTGCACAGTGCAGTGACCAGTGCCCAGTGCAGTGACCCAGTGCCCATTGCAGTGACCCAGTGCACAGTGCAGTGACCCAGTGCCCAGTGCAGTGACTCAGTGCATAGTGCAGTGACCCAGTGCCCAGTGCAGTGACCCAGTGCCCAGTGCAGTGACCCAGTGCCCAGTGCAGTGACCCAGTGCACAGTGCAGTGACCCAGTGCCCAGTGCAGTGGACCCAGTGCCCAGTGCAGTGACCCAGTGCACAGTGCCGTGACCCAGTGCACAGTGCAGTGACCCAGTGCCCAGTGCAGTGACCCAGTGCCCAGTGCAGTGACCCAGTGCACAGTGCAGTGACCCAGTGCCCAGTGCAGTGACCCAGTGCCCAGTGCAGTGACCCAGTGCACAGTGCAGTGACCCAGTGCCCATTGCAGTGACCCAGTGCCCAGTGCAGTGACCCAGTGCACAGTGCAGTGACCCAGTGCCCAGTGCAGTGACCCAGTGCCCAGTGCAGTGACTCAGTGCACAGTGCAGTGACTCAGTGCCCAGTGCAGTGACTCAGTGCCCAGTGCAGTGACTCAGTGCACAGTCCAGTTATCATTTCAGCTTTATAGATTCCCTTTAATGGACAGAGACTCCATTAATACTGGAGCTGCTTCGAGTGTGTAATGGTTAAGCAACATTATCAGGGCTGCCAGCTGAGTGCAGAGGCAGCAAAGCTGGGGAGACAGCTACACAGGCAGGAGACCCTCAGGCTATCGGAGAAACCAGGCCCATGGGCCAGATTGAGGAACGCCCCCCCCCCCACCCCCCCCGCCCACACACCGGCAACTCACCAACCCCAACACCCACACCCAGCAAACAGCCTGGACGTTCCCAGCACCCCCCCCCCGCCTCCATGGACCTCTGTAGCAATGAGAAGGAGCCAATCACAAACTCAAATCCCCCATTTACCACCCCCAGAGTAACTGTTACCAAAGACCGGAACAACGCCCCAGCGGTAACACAATCTCCCTCTGCTTTTATTCCAGGTTCCAAAGGTGATGCAGGACAGAAGGATTACCGGGAGTTCACGGACAGCCCGGTATCGCCGGACGGGATGGTAATCCTGGCAGACCAGGTTTACCGGGACCTGCTGTAAGTGATGCATTGAAGCCTGAACATTACAAAAGTGAGGGAGCTGAAATTCACACAGTGACACGTGA
>CM075730.1:912435-1040131 GCA_037974335.1 Prionace glauca | reverse complement strand
CATCCGTGCTCACTGTGTAACAACAACACCCCCCCCACCCCCACACCCCCCCACCCCCCACAACAACAACACCCCCCCCACCCCAACACCCCCCCCCACCCCCACAACAAACAACACCCCCCCCACCCCCCAACCACCCCCCCACCCCCACAACAACAACACCCCCCCACCCCCAACACCCCCCCACCCCCACAACAACACCCCCCCACCCCCAACACCCCCCCACCCCCCCAACAACAACAACCCCCCCCCCACCCCAACAACAACACCCCCCCCACCCCCAACACCCCCCCCACCCCCCAACAACAACACCCCACCCCCACCCCCCAACACCCCCCCCACACAACACCCCCCCCCCCCACACAACACCCCCCCACCCCCCCCACCCCCCCACACAACACCCCCCACCCCCCCACACAACACCCCCCCCACCCCCCCCACACACACCCCCCACCCCCCCACACAACACCCCCCCACCCCCCCACACAACACCCCCCCACCCCCACCCACACAACACCCCCCCCACCCCCCCCACACAACACCCCCCCCACCCCCCCACACAACACCCCCCCCACCCCCCCAACAACCCCCCCCACCCTCACCCCTCCAACACCCCCCACACAACACCCCCCCCACCCCACACAACAACCCCCCACCCTCAACCCCCCCTACACCCCCCCCACCCTCACCCCCCCAACACCCCCCCCACCCCTCACCCCCCACACCCCCCCCACCCTCACCCCCCCACACCCCCCCCCACCAACACCCCCCACCCCCTCACAACACCCCCCACCCCTCACAACACCCCCCCACCCCTCACAACACCCCCCCCACCCCCACACAACACCCCCCCACCACACCACACCCACACAACACCCCCCACAACACCCCACAACACCCCCCACCCCCCCACACAACACCCCCCCACCCCCCCACACAACACCCCCCCACCCCCCACACAACACCCCCCCACCCCCCACACACAACCCCCCACCACCCCCCCCACACAACACCCCCCCACCCCCCCACACAACACCCCCACCCCACACAACACCCCCCCACCCCCCCACACAACACCCCCCACCCCCCCACACAACACCCCCCCACCCCCACACAACACCCCCCACCCACCCCCACACAACACCCCACCCACCCCCTCACAACACCCCCCCACCCCACACAACACCCCCCCACCCCCTCACAACACCCCCCCACCCCCACACAACACCCCCCCCACCCCCACACAACACCCCCCCCACCCCCACACAAACACCCCCCCCACCCCCACACAACACCCCCCCCACCCCCACACAACACCCCCCCCCACTCCCACACAACACCCCCCCCACCCCCACACAACACCCCCCCCACCCCCACACAACACCCCCCACCCCCACACAACACCCCCCCCACCCCCACACAACACCCCCCCCAACCCCCACACAACACCCCCCCCACCCCCACACAACACCCCCCCCACCCCCACACAACACCCCCCCCACCCCCACACAACACCCCCCCCACCCCCACACAACACCCACCCCCCCCCCACACAACACCCCTCCCCCCCCCCCATAGCGAGGGGGATTGAATATAAAAGTAGGGAGGTCTTGCTGCAGCTGTATAGGGCATTGGTGAGGCCGCAGCTGGAGTCCTGTGTGCAGTTTTGGGCGCCGCACCTGCGCAAGGATGTTTTGGCCCTGGAGGGAGTGCAGAGGAGGTTTACTAGGCTGATACCGGAGTTGAGGGGATTGAGCTATGAGGAGAGGCTGAATAAACTAGGCTTGTACTCGTTAGAGTTTAGAAGAATGAGGGGAGATCTCATTGAGACGTATAAGATGATGAATGGATGGATAGGATAGAGGTGGAGAGACTGTTCCCGCTCAAAAAAGACAGTAGGACTAGGGGGCACAGCCTCAAGATAAAGGGGGGGCGGTTTAGAACAGAGTTGAGGAGGAACTTCTTCACTCAAAGGGTGGTGAATCTCTGGAATTCTCTGCCCGTTGAAGTGGTGGAGGCTGCCTCGCTAAATATTTTTAAGAAACGGGTTGATGGGTTTTTGATAAGAGAAGGGATTAAGGGTTATGGGGAGAGGGGCGGGAAGGTGGAGCTGAGTCACGACAGATCAGCCATGATCTTATTGAATGGCGGGGCAGGCTCGAAGGGCCAGATGGCCTACTCCTGCTCCTATTTCTTATGTTCTTATGTTCTTATGTTCACCCCCACACAACACCCTCCCCCCCCACCACAACAACACCCCCCCCACCCCCACACAACACCCTCCTCACCCCCACACAACACCCTCCCCACCCCCACACAACACCCCCCCACCACCCCCACACAACACCCCCCCACCACCCCCACACAACAGCCCCCCACCACCCCCACACAATACCCCCCTACCACCCCCACACAACACCCCTCCCACCCCCACACAACACCCCCCCCACACAACACCCCCCCACCCCCACACAACACACCCCCCCACCCCCAACACCCCCCCACCCCCACACAACACCCCCCTCACCCCAACACTCCCCTCACCCCCAACACCCTCCTCACCCCCACACAACACCCCCCTCACCTCCCAACCTCCCCCTCACTCCCCACACCCCCAACCTCCCGCATCTCCCACATCCCACATCTCCCACTCCACACCCCCCCAAACCCCCCCACCCCCAGTCAACCCCCCCAAAAAAAAACCCCAATTCTCTTCACCTCTCACCCTCCCTCCCTCACCCTCCCTCCCTCACCCTCCCTCCCTCACCCTCCCTGCCCCCAAACCCTCACTCCCAATCCCCTCCCTACCCCCTCATTCCATCCCCATGGATTTCATCCCATCCTAATCTCTCACCCCCAACCCTCCATCACTCTCACCCCTCCGTCGCCCTCACCCCTCGCCCAACACCCCCCCACTCTAAAATTTATTGGATGAAGTGTAATGTGGACAAATGTGAAAACAACGTTGGCAGGAAGAATAGGAACACAGCAGCTGATCTAAATGGAGATTATAGAGCTCTGATGTACAGAGGGATCTGGCTGTACAGAGCTCTGATTTACAGAGCGATATGGGTGTACAGAGCTCTGATGAATAGAGGGACCTGGCCTTACAGAGGGATCTGGGTGTACAGAGGTCCGATGAATAGAGGGATCTGGGTGTATAGAGCTCTGATGTATGGAGGGATATGGGTATGCAGAACTCTGATGTACAGAGGGAACTGGGTGTACGGAGCTCTGATGTACAAAGGTATCTGGGTGTCGTGGTAGATGAGTCAGGAAAGATTAATATGCCGGTACAGCAAATGATTTGGAACATTAATTGCATATTTATTGTGAGGGGAATGGAATATAAAAGTTGGGATGTTTTGCTACATTAGTGCAGGGCATTGGTAACATCACATCTTGAGAACAGTGTACAGTTTCAGTCTCCTTCAAGAAGCGATAAAGCAAATTTGAGCAGGTTCACTTGGAAACTGAAGAGCAAATATGTAAGGCAATTACAGATAGCTCCAAGAAAAACAGGGTGGTAATAGTCGGAGATTTTAATTTTCCCAACATTGACTGGGGCAGCCATAGTATTAGAAGGTTGGAAGGAGAGAAATTTTGTTTGTACTCAGGAGGAATTTCTCATTTAGTATGTGGATGGCCCGAGTAGAGAGGGGGCAAAACTTGACCTCCCCTTGGGAAATGAGGAAGGGCAGATAACAGAAGTGTTAGTGAGGGATCACTCTGGGACCAGTGACCATAATTCTATTAGTTTGAAGATAGCAATGGAGAATGATAGGTCTGTCCCCAAAAGTTAAAATTATAAATTGAGGCAAGGCCAATTTTGATGGTATCAGGCAGGAACTTTCAAAGGTTAATTGGGGGAGTCTGTGGGAAGGCAAAGGGACGTCTGGTAAGTGGCATGCTTTCAGAAGTGTGTTAACCAGGGTTCAGGGTAAACACATTCCTCTTAGAGTGAAGGACAAGGTTGGCAGAAGTCGGGAACCCTGGATGACTCAGGATATAGAGGCCCTGGTCAAGAAAAAGAAAGAGGCACATGACATGCATAGGCAGCTGGGATCAAGTGAATCTTTTGAAGAGTATAGGGGGTGTAGGAGTAGAGATAAGAGAGAAATCAGGAGGGCAAAAAGGGGATACAAAATTGTTTTGGCAGATAAGCAAAGGAGAATCCAAAGAGCTTCTACAAATACATAAAGGGCAAAAGAGTAACAACGGAGAGAGTAGGGCCTGTTAAGGATCAACAAGGTCATCTATGTGCAATCCACAAGAGATGGATGAGATCCTAAATGAGCATTTCTTAACAGTATTTACTATTGAGAAAAAACATGGATGTTAGGGAACTTGGAGAAATAAATAGTGATGTCTTGAGAAATGATGTCTTGAGAAGTCTTAAAGCGCATCAAGGTAGATAAATCCCCGGGACTTCATGAAGTGTATCCCAGGATGTTGTGGGAGGTTAGGGAGGGAATTGCGGGTCCCCTAGCAGAGATATTTCAATCATCGATAGTCACGGGTGAGGTGCCTGAAGATTGGAGGCAAATGTTGTGCCTTTGTTTAAAAAGGGTTGCAGAGAAAAGCCTGAAAACTACAGGCCAGTGAGTTCCACATCTGAGGTGGGTAAATTGTTGGAAGTATTTTGAGAGGCAGGATCTACAGGCATTTAGAGATGCAAGGACCGATTAGGGACAGGCAGCGTGGCTTAGTGAGTGGAAAATCATGTCTCACAAATTTAATTGAGCTTTTTGAAGGGGTAACCAAGATGGTAGATGAGGGCAGTGCAGTCGATGTTGTCTACATGGACTTTAACAAGGCCTTTGACAAGGTACCGTATGGTAGGTTGTTGCATAAGGTTAAATCTCACAGGATCAAGGGTGAGATATCTAAATAGATACAAAATTGGCTTCTTGACAAAATGTGGGTATGCCGGCGTTGGACTGGCGTAAACACAGTAAAAAGTCTGACAACACCAGGTTTTAGTCCAACCGATTTATTTGATAATATTGATAATATTATTTGATAATATATTTATTTGATAATATAATAAAAGGTGAGAATATTATCAAATAAATCGGTTGGACTAAAACCTGGTGTTGTCAGACTTTTTACTTCTTGACAAAAGCCAGAGGGTGGTTGTAGAAAGTTATTTTTCAAACTACAAGCCTGTGACCAGCGGTGTGCCTCAGGGATTGGTGCTGGGTCCACTGTTATTTGTCATTTATATTAATGATTTGGATGAGAATGTAGGGGGCATGGTTAGTAAGTTTGCAAGATTGGTGGCGTTGTGTACAGTGAAAAAAGTTATTTCCCATTGCAACAAGATTGTCAATTGGACCAGTGGGCTGCCGAATGGCAGATGGAGTTTAATTTAAGCAAATGCAAGATGTGCATTTTCATAGGCTGAACCAGGACAGGATTTACTCAGTTAATGGTAGGGCGTTGGGGAGAGTTACAAAACAAAGTGACATAGAGGTACGTGTTCATAGCTCTTTGAAAATGGAGTCACAGGTGGACAGAGTGGTGAAGAAGACAGTCAGCATGTTTGATTTCATCAGTCAGAATACTGAATATAGGAGTTGGGATGTCTTGTTGAAGATGTGCAAGACATTGGTAAGGCCACACTTGGAATACTGTGTACAGTTTTGGTCACCCTATTATAGAAAGGATATTATTAAACTAGAAAGAGTGCAGAAAAGATCTACTAGGATGTTACTGGTTTGAGTTATAAGGAGAGGCTAGATAGGCTGGGACATTTTTCTCTGGAGCATAGGAGGCTGGGGATGGTCTTATAGAGATCTATAAAATAATGAGGAGCATAGACAAAGTAGATAGTCAATATCTTTTTCTAAAAGTAGATGAGTCTAAAACTAGAGGACATAGGTTTAAGGGACATTTTGGCATGGCCAATTAACCTAACCTGCACATCTTTGGGCTATGGGAGGAAACTGGAGCATCTGGAGGAATCCCAAGCAGACACGGAGAGAACATGCAAACTCCACACAGACAGAGACCCAAGCCGGGAATTGAACCTGTGTCCCTGGTACTGTGAGGCAGCAGAGCTAACCACTGTGCCACCATGCCACCCAAATTTAATTTCAAATTTTTTCATGAATTGAATTTATATTCCACTAGCTGATCTCATTGACCCCCCTGTCCTTGGAGTATTAACCTGGACTTCTGGATTACTAACTCAGTGACATTACCCCAACACAATCATCTTCCCTTAACTCTGTTTCTCTCTCCTATTCTGCTCAGTGAGGGTATTGAGAGAAATAAATAAGACGGGTACATGGAGTGAGGATCACAACAGCCATGTTTTAATTTAATTCTTTATTTTTTACTGATTGAGTTGAAGGGCTGAATGGCCTCCTGTCCCTATGTAATTGACTGAAAACAATCCATAACACCTGAAACTACATTTTGCAAGAGAACAAGTACGTAATGCTTCACAGGTATTTTTAATAACTGGATTTTGCTGGGCTAACAGATGAAATGTGTTGGGATTTCTGACTCCCTGAGTTGGCCAGTTATATGATTAGAGAGCTTGTAGTTCCTTTCACGAATGATCTTGAAAGGATGGGCAAAGGATTGATGCTCAGTAAAGATTAAACTCCTTCAGCAGAGTGAACTGGCAGGAAAAACGCTCACTTCACGATAAATGATATTTAATCTCCTCATTCTGCTAATCTGCCCTTTTAGCACCACTTTTAAAAATTGCAGATGGCAATTTCTTCACTGACCTGTTGTGAGTTACTAGAAGGAAAAAGAAAGGCTTGTGCTGTATTACTGTAAAGTCTTTCACAACCTCAGGCCATTCAAAGACCTCCACAAACAGTGAAACATAGAATTCCTACAGTGCAGAAGAAGTCATTCACCCCATTGAGTCTGTACCGCCTCTCTGACAGAGTACTCCACTCTGACCACCTCCCCCACCCAGGCTGTCTCCTCCACATAACCCCACCCATTTCGCATAATCCACCTAGCCTACACATCCTGGGATACTCGGGCAAAATCAGTGTGGCCATTCCACCTAACCTGCACATCTTTGGACATTAAGGGACAATTTATCATGGCCAATCCACCTAAGCTTTGGAGTGTGGGAGGAAACCCATGCAGACACTGGGAGAATGTGCGGAGTTTGTGTGATCACCCAAGTCCAGAATTGAACCCGGTTCTTTGGTGCTGTGAGACAGCAGACTAACCACCGTGCCACTGAGGTGTGGCCACTTTTGTAATGTAGTAAACACAGCAGCCAGTTTATACACAGCAAGCTCCCACAGACAGGTTCTTTCAATGCTGATGTTGATTGAATAGGACACCATTGAAGGGAGATCAACTGCCCCCTCTACTTCAAAATGGTGCCATGGAATCTTTTAATTCTTTCTTAGAGGGTTGGCAGGGCCTCAGTTTAATGTCTCCTGATGAAAGATAGCTCCTGTGACAGTGCAGCACTCTGTCAATAGCTGTCCTGGTTGTGCCAGCAGACTATGGGGTTCAAATCACTGGAGTGGGCCTTGAATCCACAGATCTCTGACTTCGAGGCCCCACTGAGTTACAACTGATGCCTCAACTAGAACTGCGAGAGAATTGCCCAAGAAGGGAGGCAAGAGGATTCAGCATCAAACTTTGGATGTTGGTTTACCTGCTCAGGTCTTTCAAATTAGTAACCACAACAATTCCATTTGCTCTACAGAAATGTGTGCTTTAAAAATCAGTTGCATCAAACAACGATAAACTCAAATTAATTTCACTTGAGTCATAATCTTCTGACTCGTGTGTGAGTGCTCTGCTGAGCCAATTCCAGTCTTGGGTCACTGCGTGGAGTTTTCACCTTCTATCCATGTTTATGTGGATTTCCTCCAGGTGCTCTGGTTTCCTCCCACAGATGTGGGTATGCCGGCGTTGGACTGGCGTAAACGCAGTAAAAAGTCTGACAACACCAGGTTTTAATCCAACTGATTTATTTGATAGTAAACGCACAAGCTTTCTGGATTAGTCCCTTCGTCAGGTGAATGGAGAGTTCTGGCCTCAGACAGAGCATATAAAGCACAGACAGTTTAGAGATTACTGATTAGAATGCGAATCCTTACACCTAACCTGCTGTTCAAGACCTGAAGTAGTTGACAATGTGAGTAAAAGGAGCACTGATCACTGATCAGTGTCCCAAGATATAAGTCCCTTAGTGTCCCAAGATATAAATTAGGGGATTAGCAGGGTAAATAAATGGGGTTAGGGAATGGGGCCTGGGTGGGATGCTCTGTCAATGAGTTGATGCAGACTTGATGTATGAAATATGGGGGCGTTACAGGGTAAGCCTGGGTGAGAGTTAGTGTAGACTTAATTGGCCTCCCTCTGCATTATAGTGATTCTGTATCTGTTTCTGTGGATAGGTCTCTGTTTCTGGGTTTGCATGCACCCGTTCTTGTCAGGTAATTGTGAGCTGAATAAAAGCATTGGGTTAAATATTTTATTTTTGTGCAGACCATGATTTGGTGGGTGTAGTTACTGGGGATGGAGATCAGTTCCCTGGTTTGTCATTAGTAATTTTCCAGTTGTTCGCTTGAACGTGTCAATCGTGAATTGTTTGCATTAAATTTCACAGTGCGCAAAGCTTGGTGTGCTAACTTGTAGAACAATATTTTGACAAATTGTTTGAAGCGCTGCTGTGGCCACTGGTGGTTACGGCTCAGGTAATAGTTAATATTTTCCACACAAATGCCTTGGTAATAAACCAAGGTTCCAGTGAGTTAGTTTATTACCTTCACTGAGAGAAGAAAGTGAAAGTTCCCATGTGCAATGTAGCACGGCTGTAGTAAAAATAAGGTGAGATAAATCCCAAATTGGTGACCCCAAAACTTTGAATTTAAAAGCTTGAAGATTATGTGAAGGAAGTGAGGAGCTTTTGAAGAGTGGGACTAGAGGAAGAGAATGTGAACTGAGTGTTCATAGGGGATGCAAGAAAGAAGAGATTTTTTGGAACTGAAGGAAAGCGAGAGTAGAAAGCTCAGTACTGATGGATATAATTGTTGTGACGGAGCTTTACAGTCCCTTTTCCTTGGACACTTTTCAGAAAGGCAAGAGATCTAAAGTCAGAAACAGAATCAAGATTCAAGACTAGAGCAGACTTGAGAGTTATGGAGATGCAAAAATAGTCGAGAAATTAAGTATTTGGTACAAAAAAGGAGCTAAATTTCCAGAAAGCAATTTTACCAGTGGAGGGAGATTGGGGTTCTATTTGTCATGGAGCTGTCATCCAATCAAAGGGTTAATGCCCTGTAGTTAGTATATCATATTTGACTATTATCAATCCAGGTGAAGCTACTGGTTTATCTATTAATCAGAATGCAATGAATAAAAGTCTGTTGTTGATCTTTGATCTCAATATTTGTATCTTTAAACTAAGTAGTAGAGGGGGAAGGGTCAGCTTCATGGAAAATTAAAAATTAGAGAAGGTAAGATTGTAGGTTAGTGATGAGGTAGATTGTTACCAGAAAAAGAATTAGAATGTGTGCATGTCTTTTGGAACAATATCTTATGAGTTGTACAAGAGTAGGGAAATTTGGTAAGGGAACAAGCTTAAAGGCTTGTTCAAATGCACAAAGCATTTGGAACAAAATGAATGAGTTAACAGTGCATGTAGAGACGAAGGGGTATGATTTGATGGCGATTACTGAGACATGGTTACAAGGAGACTCGATCTGGGAATTGAATATCCAAGGGGGCTGAATATTCCAGGAGAATAGAGAGAAAGGAGAAGGTGGTGGTGTATCTTTACGAATGAAGGAAGGCATCAGTCCTGTAGTGAGAAATGATATAAGCACGGGAGATCAAGATGTTAGAATCAGTCTGGATAGAAATAAGAAACAGCAAGGAAAAGAAATCCCTGTGCAGAGTAATCTATAGTTCCCCAAACAGTAGTTCTGCAGGTTCATGATTGATCCATCAGAATATCACTCCTCATCCAATTAATGATGTAAGAAAGCCCTGAATTACAAGAGGGTTTCAGTGTAACGGGCTACTACGCTGGAGGATTGAAATTTAAACCCATATTTAACTGACAGATTCTAAGTTTGCACGTCACTCACCATCTCATTTTGAGTTTTGATGAAGGACACATTCCTAAAACATGAATATTCTCTTAAAAGATAGAGACTGACCTCCTTGCTTCCAGTGAATTGTGATATCCACTCCATGGTCTTGTCTATCCCTACCTCTGTAACCTCCCCTAGCCTGTCAGCCCTCTGGGATCTCTACATTCCTCCAGTTCTGGCCTCTTCTGTATTTCTGATTGTCATCCGTCTCCCACTGGTGAGCGTACCTTCAGGTGTCTGGGGTTTAAGCTTTACTCCTCATGACCCTCACATCTCAAATCATTTCTTTATGTGACCCAGTGTCAGTATTTGTTCAACCATTCCCAAACCAGAGCTTTGGGATGTTTTATTATAGTCAAGGTGCTATATAAATGTAGATTGTTGCTCCACGTATTTTAAACTTTGTATTTCCAAAGCTCTTGTTGAAAGTGGGAATTGTCCCTTTCCTGAGCCTGTCTTCTTAATTCTTTGTACCAGATACCTGCTGGGTCTGCTTTGTCACAGATTTGAATTGTTGCTGTGGTTTGCAGGGGCCTGTGATGTTCAGCTAACATTGGACACTCACGTTCTGTGCTTTAATTCTATCTACGTGTTCATCTTGCAGATACATCAGGAGCCCAAGACAGAAGCAGAATGTTTGAGCAACATTAAAGAGTTTTTGAAAGGCTGTGGTGTGCTTCGTGTGGAGGTGAGTGTGTGAAGTGT
This sequence comes from Prionace glauca, assembly GCA_037974335.1. NCBI lineage: Eukaryota > Metazoa > Chordata > Chondrichthyes > Carcharhiniformes > Carcharhinidae > Prionace > Prionace glauca. Next base: position 1,029,332 of record CM075730.1, on the reverse strand, counting down.
TTATTATGTGCCAAACTGGTAAAGGAGAAACCTGTTTACTTTCTGAGCACACAAGAGATAGAGTCAAGAAGTAGTAGAGGTGGCTACAATTACAACATTTAAAATACAGTTGGACAGGTACATGGATTGGAAAGATTTGGAAGAAAATGGGTCTGGTTTGGGTTTGGAAATCTGGTCGGCGTGGGTGAGTTGGGCCGAAGGGCCTGTTTCTGTGCAGTATATCTCTCTGACTGTCACTGTGAGCAGGTGAGCGAGGGGGTGATGAATTTGGGGAGGGTATAGCGCTGGAGCAGAAGAGAGAGGGCTGGGGGGGGGGGGGAGTAAGGTGGAACTTCTACATCCATCCATATAGCCACTTTGTTTCTTGAGTTTTTCACCCTAATGGCTGTGTCTCAGATTTTGCTTGATAAGTTCCTGAAGATCTTGGGGTGTTTTATTTTGCTGAAGGTGCCATATAAACACAAGTTGTTTATGTATTCATGGTTATATTTTTTTTCTGATGCAGGTTAAACTTGACTGTAGGAGCTGAAAGGTTTATATTGTCTGTCATTTTGTGGGTGAATGTGACATGTGGTGTTCCTTAGGGATCAGTGCTGGGACCTTTGCTGTTTGTAATATATATAAATGATTTTGAGGAAAATGTAACTGGATTGATTAGTAAGTTTGTGGATGACACAAAGGCTGGTGGATTTGCGGATAGCGATGAGGAACACCAGAGGATACAGCAGGATATAGATCAGTTGGAGATTTGGGTGGATAGATGGCAGATAGAATTTAATCTGGACAAATGTGAGGTAATGCATTTTGGAAGGTCTAATACAGATAGGAAATATACAGTAAATGGTAGAACCCTTAACAGTATTGATAGGCAGAGGGATCTGGGTGTACAGATACACAGGTCACTGAAAGTGGCAGGTGGAGAAGGTAGTCAGGAAGGCTTATGGCATGCTCACCTTCATCGGCCGGGGTATTGAGTTTAAAAATTGACAAGTCATATTGCAGCTTTATAGAACCTTAGTTATGCCGCACTTGGAATATAGTATTCAATTCTGGTCACCACACTACCAGAAGGATTGTGGGGGCTTTGGAGAGGGGACAGAAAAGATTTACCAGGATGTTGCCTGGTATGGAGAGCATTAGTTATGAAGGCAGGTTGGAAAAACTTGGTTTGTTCTCACTGGAGTGATGGAGGTTGAGGTGTGACCTGTCTATAAGATTATGAGAGGTGTGGACAGAGTGGATAGTCAGAAGCTTTTTCCCAGGGTGGAAGAGTCAATGATTAGGGGACACAGGTTTAAGGTGTGAGGGGCAAGGTTTAAAAGAGATGTACGAGGCAGAGAATAGTGGGTGCCTGGAATTCGTTGCCGGGGGAGGTAGTGGAAGTGGATACAGTAGTGAATTTTCAGAGTGTCTTGACATTCATGAAAAGGATGGGAATAGAAAGATATGGTCCCCGGAAGGGTAGGGGGTTTTAGTTAAGTCGGGCAGCATGGTTGGTGCAGGCTGGAGGGCCAAAGGGCCTGTTCCTGTGATATTATTTTCTTTGTTCTTTGAATGTCGAATGGGCCAGGAAATGGCAAATGGAATTTAATGTTGGCAAGTGTGAGGTGGTCCACTTTGGAAGGAAGAATGGTAGGAAGGACTATTACTTACGGGGCGAAAAACTGCAGCAGGCGACGGTACAGAGGGACCTCGGGGTCCTTGTGCATGAGTCGCAAAAACCCAGCTTGCAGGTGCAGCAGGTGGTCAGGAAGGCGAATGGGATGCTGGCCTTCATAGCGAGGGGGATTGAATATAGAAGTAGGGAGGTCTTGCTGCAGCTGTATAGGGCATTGGTGAGGCTGCAGCTGGAGTACTGTGTGCAGTTTTGGGCGCCGCACCTGCGCAAGGATATTTTGGCCCTGGAGGGAGTGCAGAGGAGGTTTACTAGGCTGATACCGGAGTTGAGGGGATTGAGCTATGAGGAGAGGCTGAATGAACTAGGCTTGTACTCATTGGAGTTTAGAAGAATGAGGGGAGATCTCTTTGAGACGTATAAGATGATGAATGGGATGGATAGGATAGAGGTGGAGAGACTCTTCCTGCTCAAAAAAGACAGTAGGACTAGGGGGCACAGCCTCAAGATAAAGGGGGGACGTTTTACAACGGAGTTGAGGAGGAACTTCTTCACTCAAAGGGTGGTGAATCTCTGGAATTCTCTGCCCGTTGAAGTGATGGAGGCTGCCTCGCTAAATATTTTCAAGAAGCGGGTTGATGGGTTTTTGATGAGAGGGGATTAAGGGTTATGGGGAGAGGGCGGGAAAGTGGAACTGAGCCACGACAGATCAGCCATGATCTTATTGAATGGCGGAGCAGGCTCGAAGGGCCAGATGGCCTACTCCTGTTCCTATTTCTTATGTTCTTATGTCACTAAATGACATAAAGTTTGCACCACTTGGAGTTTGCACATTCTCCTCATGTCTGCGTGGGTTTCCTCCAGGTGCTCCAGTTTCCTCCCACAGTCCAAAGATGTGCAGTTAGTTGATTGACCATGCTAAATTGCCCCTTAGTTCAGGGGAACCAGCAGTGTAAATACTTGGGGTTTCAGGGATAGGAGCTGGGTGGGATTGTGGTCAGTGCAGACTTGATGGGTGAATGGCCTCCTGCTGCACTGTAGGGTTTCTGTGATAAATCACAGCATTCCCAGTCCTCCAATACAACACCTCTGATTTCACAGACTTTGAAATGTAACTGTTATTTTTAAGGAAACAGACCGCCTTCAAAACACTTTTGTTCAATTATTCTGATATGTTATTTGTAATGTGAGTGGGCATGTGTACTCTGAAACAACAATCACTCACATTTAACATAGAGACATCTCAAGCTGCTTTACACAGAAGTAATTGGACCAGAATAGGCAGCAAACAAAACAAGGACATTTCAAGAGGAGATTTCAAATACTTTGAATTAGTAAGTTTATTCATTAGTCTCAAGTAGGCTTACATTAACACTGCAATGAAGTTACTGTGAAAATCTCCTGGTAGCCACACCCTGGTGCCTTATTGGGTACAATGAGGGAGAATTTAGCATGGCTAATGCACCTAACCAGCACACTTTTTGGACTGTGGGAGGAAACCGGATCACCCGAAGGAAACCCACGCAGATGGGGAGAACATGCAGACTCCGCACAGTCACCCAAGTGGGAATTGAACCTGGGTCTCTGGTGCTGTGAGACAACAGTGCTAACCACTGTGCCACTGTGCTGCCCTCTCAAATTACCTTAAAGGAGGAACAGTAGAGAACTTTTGTGAGAGATCTAGGCTGCTGACTTATTTGAATTGTTTTGACAGTGCAGAGATAATGAAGAAGTTGTACATCATTTAATGGTTAGACGGTTATTTAATATTTAGCTTCCCAGTTGAGTTGTGCCAGTTACTTTTATAGGTCAATCATTTACAATTAGATTGTTGTGCTGAATCATTGGAATAAACACTTTTTTTGTTGAGATTGTGAAAGGAAAAGATCTTCTGATGATTGATGAAAGGCTGTCTTAGATTCAACGATGAGCATCCACAACCTTCTCAGACAGAGAATTTCAAATATACACAATCTTTTCAGTGAAGAGATTTCTTCTCATCTCAGTCCTAAATAATTGGCTCCTTATCCTGAGACTGTGCCCCCATGTTCTAGATTCCCCAACCAGCAGAAACTACCTCTGTAACTACTCTTTGAAGCCCTTTAAGAATCCTGAGTGGTTCAGTGAGATCACCTCTCATTGTTCTCACCTTTAGAGAATATTCAGCCACTTTGCTCAGTCTCTCCTCATAGGAGACCTAGTTGGAGAACCTTTACTGTACTGCCTCAAATGCAAGTATATCCTTCCTTAAATATGGAGACCAAAACTGCACACGATATTCGTAATTGTGGCAAGATTATCAGATTGTCCTGCTTCCTCTTCAGTCGATTGATATGGGTTTGGTGGAGTGTGATTTAATGTCACACTGCATGCAGGTGTAGCAGGAGGTAAAGAAGACAAATGGTATGTTGGCCTTCATTGTGAAAGGTTTTGAGTACAGGAGCAGGGATGTGTTGTTGCAATTGTACAGGGCCTTGGTGAGGCCACACCGAGGATATTGTGTGCAGTTTTGGTCTCCATTTCTGAGGAAGGATGTTCTTGCTCTCGAGGGAGTGCAGTGAAGGTTTACCAGGCTGATTCCGGGGATGGCGGGACTGATGTATGAGGAGAGATTGACCAGGTTAGGACTGTTTTCCCTGGAGCTCAGATGAATGGAGGTGGGGGGCAGGGGGGTGGGTGGAGGGAACTGCATGGGCACCTCACAGAGACTTACAAAATTCTAACAGGACTAGAGGGTAGATGCAGGGAGGATGTTCCCGATGGTGGGGGGAATCCAGAACCAGGGGTCACAGTCTGAGGATTCAGGATAGACTCTTTAGGACGGAGGTGAGGAGACATTTCTTCATCCAAAGAGTGTGAGCCTGTGGAATTCATTACCACAGAAAGTAGTTAATGCCAAAACATTGAATGTATTCAAGAGGTGGCTGGATATAGCACTTGGGGCGAATGGGATCAAAGGTTATGGAGAAAAAGCAAGATTAGGCTATTGAGTTGGATGATCAGCCGTGATTGTGCTAAATAGCAGAGCAGGCTCAAAGGGCCAAATGGCCTCCTCCTGCTCCTAGCTTCTTTGTTTCTATGTTTAACGTAGATTGGTTTAGACAGTGATGTGTAAAGTCACAGCTTTATCTAGCAAACTATCAGAATTTTACTCCGCTACTTATTGTTAATGATGGAGTTGTGCTGCAATAGAGTGCTTTACGAGCATTTGGAGAGGTTTGACATGATCAGGAATAGTCAGCATGGATTTGTCAAGGGCAGGTCGTGCCTTACGAGCCTAGTTGAGTTCTTCGATAATGTGACTGAACACATTGACGAAGGAAGTGCCGTGGACGTAGTGTACATGGACTTCAGCAAGGCTTTTGATAAGGTCCCCCATGCAAGACTTCTTGAGAAGGTGAGAGGGCATGGGATCCAAGGGCCTTTGGCCTTGTGGATCCAGAACTGGCTTGCCTGCAGAAGGCAGAGAGTGGTTGTGGATGGGTCTTTTTCGGAATGGAGGTCAGTCACCAGTGGGGTGCCCCAGGGATCTGTTCTGGGACCCTTGCTGTTTGTCATTTTCATAAATGACCTGGATGAGGAAGTGGAGGGATGGGTTAGCAAGTTCGCTGATGACACGAAGGTCGGCGGTGTTGTGGATGGTCTGGAAGGATGTCAAAAGTTGCAGCAGGACATAGATAGGATGCAGGAATGGGCGGAGAAGTGGCAGATGGACTTCAACGCGGATAAATGTGTAGTCGTCCATTTCGGCAGAACCAACGGGATGAACGAGTACACTATTAAGGGCAGGAGTCTTAGTAGCATTGAAGAGCAGAAGGATCTCGGGGTCCGGGTTCACAGGACTCTTAAATCGGCCTCGCAGGTGGAGGAGGTGGTCAAGAAGGCGTATGGTGTACTGGCCTTCATTAATCGAGGGATTGAGTTTAGGAGTCGGGAGGTAATGCTGCAACTTTACAGGACCCTCGTCAGGCCTCATTTGGAATACTGTGCGCAGTTCTGGTCGCCTCACTATAGGAAAGACGTAGAAGCTATTGAAAGGGTGCAGAGGAGATTTACAAGGATGTTGTCTGGACTGGGAGGCATGCCTTATGAAGATAGGTTGAGGGAGCTGGGACTCTTTTCCCTGGAGAGGCGAAGGTTGAGAGGCGACCTGATAGAAGTTTATAAAATGTTGAGAGGAATAGATAGGGTGGACTCTCAGAGGCTATTTCCCCGGGTTGAAATGGTCACTACGAGAGGACACAGATTTAAGGTGCGGGGAGGGAAGTACAGAGGTGATGTTAGGGGTAAGTTTTTCACTCAGAGGGTGGTGAGTGAATGGAATCGGCTGCCGTCATCGGTGGTGGAGGCGAACTCGCTGGGGTCTTTTAAAAGACTTCTGGATGAGTATATGGGGTTTAATGGGATTGGGGGTTATAGATAGGTCTATAGATTGGTGGGGTTGATGTGATCGGCGCAACTCGAGGGCCGAAGGGCCTGTTTGTGCTGTAATGTTCTATGTTCTATGCTTTCAAGTTGCTTTTCAAGAACAGTTGTCCTTTATTGGGCAAGTATTGGAACTACAATCCAAGAGTATATAAAAAGGTCTTCATTATTGCATGTTGGGGGTGAATGCGAAGAGTCTGTGTTTTTATTCTGCAAATTTGGTAATCTGTTTTAAGATGCAAGCTGGCTTCAGACTCATTCTTTCCTCAACATACGGGTATTCGATTTCACATTCATTCTCAGTGTCTTTCATATCTTCCCATTTAACAACTGATTGTTGTTATTCAGCGAATGTTTGTTTCTGGAATTCTCGTTGACACACAGGATCCAGGCAGTCACCTGTCCTAAAATCCCTTGTCCCAGACACCTTCCATGGCAGGCTGGGCCTACACTACCTCCTAATCACTGCTGACCACACCCATTCACCCACACACTCCTTATTTCTTGGACAGAATAATCTTTTAGAAACATCCAAGGCACAACTATTAGTCCTAGTGTGTAAAACTCTATCTTATTTGCCTTTGTGAGAGTCAGAAATTCCCTTAAACCTGTCTGGTTCTGGCTATACCTTGCTCTTTAACCACACTTAGAATCACTCTTTCTGGTCTCGCCTGCTTTGGCTCAGTGTCAGTTATGGCCTGATGATGCTCCTGTGAAATACTTTGGCACACTTTCCTACATTAAAGGTGAAATATAAATTTGAGTAGCTGTTTATCCAATTGAATTTTCCCTGGGCTGAAGTTACTTTCACAGTGTAAAATGTATCCTGCACATTGGTGCTATCAACTGAGGAAATTTCTCAGTTAAATGTGCTTAGTGATCAGCTGACTAACCTGTCATTGATCTGTTGCTAATGAGAACAAAGATCCTTTTATTCAGAAGTATTTGTTTATGAAAGATTGACACATTTAAATATTCAGAGGTAAATTTTCATTGCAACAAAGACCATGAAAAGCTGAGTAAAAGTAGCTTCCACTGCTTCTGTGCTTTGGTTGGCTCAGTTATACTATGATCATACAAACCAGGAGCAGGTGTAGGCCATTCTGCCACTTAGTATAGTTATGGCTGAACTGATTGGAATTGATAAACACAGCATCCAAAATGGCAGCAGTACAGAGCTATGACAACATTAGGAACAGGGGCCATTCAGCTCCTTAAGCTTGCTCTTTCATTCAATTAGATTGGACTTCAACTCCACTTACCAATCTGTTCTCCATGTACCCTTGGTCCGCTTACTCAACAATATATCAATCTCAACCTTGAAAGCTCCAATGCTTCCCAGCATGTTCAGGAAACAGTTCCAGATTTCCACTCCCTTTGTGTGAGGAAGTACTTCCTAATATCACCCTTGAATGGCCTGGTTCTAATTTAAAGCTTCTGCCCCCTTGTTCTGGTCACCTTCTTTAAGGAGGGATCATCTTGCATTAGAAACAGTTCAAAAAAGGTTCACAAAGTTCAAGAAGAAAGATTGAGCAGGTTGGACTGATATTCATTGGCGTTTAGGAGAATGAGAGGCGGTCTCATTGAAATGTGTAACATTCAGACAGGACTTGACAGAATAGATACTGAGAGAATGGTTCCCCTACTAGGGACATAATAAAAAAGGAGTCTCCCATTTATGACTGAGTTGGGAAAGAGTTTCTTCTCTCAGCGTTGTTACTCTTCCACAGAGTGGAAGGGATAGAGGGAGGTGACAGGCAATAAACTGGAGAAAAGATCACTAATTTCACTTCTGAAAAATCTGGCTTTAATCTTTCGATTATGTGTCCTATCCCTTGGTCCCCAAACAGTGGAAATAATTTATCTCTACCTACCTTGCCTGTTCCCCTTAATATTTTGGAAACTGATCAAATCATCCTTAAATGTCTAAATTCCACAGTTTATGTAATCTCTCCTCATAAATTAACCCTCGGAGTCCATGGATTATTCTGGTGAATCTCCACTGTACCCATTCCAAGGCCAGTATATCCTTCCTCAGGTGTGCTGATCAGACCTGTTCACAGTGACTCCAAGTGCACTCCAACCAGGATTTTGTTCATTCAAACATGACTTCTGCCCCATTATATTCTAGTTCTCTCAATCGAAAGGCCGGCTGTCCGTGAACCTTTCTGATTTTTTTTGTATCTGTTCCTGATGTTTTAAGGACATATCTAAGCATCTTTGGACTGCCAGTAATTCTATATTTTCACTATTTGGAACCTGTTCTTTCATTTTTATGTCCAAAGTGGATCAGCACACAAATTAAATTGAAATGAATTTGCCACTGTTCTATTCCTTAAGTCCATCAGCATTGCTTTGTAATTTTATGCTTCCATCTGCACTGTTTACAGCCTATCGTTGTCTCAGTAAGTTTGGATGTGTGATTTTCTAGCCAATCACCTAAGTTACTAATAAATATGGTGGATAGCTGAGGCCCCAACACAAATCCTTATAGGACACCATGAGTCACATCCTGCCAATAATTTTCTCTGTGCATTATCCCTACTCTGTTTCCCATCACTCAACCAGTTTCCTAACCAGATCAATAATTTACCTTCAAGTCCTCTTTAAATCCTGCTGTAGTATCTTCGATGTCCATCCAGGGTGGGTCTGGGTCTTGGTTTAATTTCTCACCTGAAATATGGGACGTGCAGATTAAGGGGAAAGAAAGGAACACTACTGACCAGGTGATTGCCTGAGGAGTTTACAGTGATAGGGGAAGGTCTGAAAGGACAGTGAACATTTATTCAATTATCACGTTCAAAAGGAAAACATTGCAAGGCAATGGAGAAAGAGCAAGTGGATGGGATAAATTCACTCATTCAAAGAGCTGGTACATGTGTGATGGGCTAAATGGCCATCTGCTGTGCTGTATATTTCTAGGACTCCGACATTGGGCACATAGCCACACTGTCAGATAAAATGAGCAGGACTCCAGGAAGATTGGTTTGATAGGCCAATGATTTCTTCCAGATGGAGATTTATGCTTCTTGCTAAAATTAACATCAGAACCCAGAGTAAATCGAGTAAGATTAGGTCAGCATCAGGCACCTTGTGATCAGTTGCACCTTCACAAATAGAGCGCTGTGAAGGATTGTAACCCAGCCATTGCTTAGAGTAATTGAATGATCTTAGATTCCTTTCTAACTTTATCATTGTTCCAGGAAGCTGTTCTTGCCCAGGTAGAAAAAAATAAGCAGCTGGGGCTCTGCTAATCTTTCCTGTGTTGCTGTTGTGGACACAAGGCAAGCCTGTCCAATCTTTCCTCATAAGACAACCCACCCATTCCTTATATTAGTCCAATGCATTTACATCCTTCCTTAAATGAGGAGACCATATTACCCATAGTACTCCAGATGTGGCCTCACTAATGCTCTGTACAACTGGAACATAACCCCCTACTTTTGTATTCCGTTCCCCTTACAATAAACAGTGACATCCTATTAGCTTTCCTAATTATTTTCAATAGCAACATTTAAAAAGCATTTGGATAAGTACATGGATGGGAAAGGATTAGAGGTTATGGGCCAAACGTGGGAAATTGGGATTAGCTGGGAGAACACCATGGTCAGTGTAGACCGGTTTCCGTTTGGTTTTGGTCTATGATGCTACGTTTACTTTCTGTACCTGAGTGATTCATGCACGAGGACACCCAGATTCCATTAATTTGCTGATTTAATTATTACTATGGGTTAATATGTTTCACATTGCTGTGCAGAACAATGGAGAAGATGTGCTAGGTCATGTGTGGTCTTCAAGTGAAGTGTGGTCAGAGTGTGAAGGATAATTGGTGTGAAGGAGATGGATTTAATTTCAGCCCCTTTTTAAGAAGTCAGATATTCAGGACTAGTTTTTGTACTTTTCATGCTTGTATAGCAAAACCTCAAATAGGAAGATGAGGAGTTGTGTCATTTGGACTATAGAAGGTTATACATTGCAAAACCAAGTTTACTTGAGACATTTTCACTCACAAAAACAGAAAAAATAGGAGCAATTCAATCCTTTGTGCTCCTTTGCCGTTCAACATTATTATTGCTGATTCTCTATCTGAATGCCATACTTCCTCACTCTCCCCATACCCCTCGATACCTTTAGAATCTAGAAACCTATCTGTTTCCTTCCTAAGTATATTCAGGGATTTGGCCTCCACAGCTTTCTGTTGTAGAGAATTCCACAGGCTCATCACCTTCTGAATAAAGACATTTCTCCTCATCTCAGCGCCTACCCCACATCCTGAAACTGTGGCCCCTTGATCTAGACACCCCCCCCGTCAGACGGAACAAAGTACCTGTATCCAGTCTATCCAGCCCTGACATGTCATCAACAAACTTGGAAATACCACTTTTGGTTCCCTGATCCAAATCACTGAAGTTTACTGTGAATAGCTGGGGCCCAACCACTGATCTGTGGGAACCCCAAACCACCACCTGCCCCTTTGAAAAGGATCCATTTATTCCTACTCTCTGTTTCCTGTTTACTAACCAAATCTCAATTCATGCCAATATATTATCTCCAATTCCATGTATTTTCATTTTGATTCTAATCTTTGGTGCGGTGCTTTATCAAAAGCTTTCTGAAAATCCAAATGCACCACTTCCACTGGTCCTCCCTTATCTATCCTACTAGTTATGCCCTCAAGAAAACATCAGTTGGTTTGTTAAATATAATTTCTCTTACATAAATCCATGTTGACTTTGTTTAATTCTATTGATTTTTCTAAGTGTCCTGTTATCATATCCTTTATAATAGACTCCAGCATTTTCCCTACTCCTGGAGTTAGGGTAACTGGTCTGTAACTCCCTGTTTTCATAGTATCCTACAGTGCAGAAGGAGTTTATCAGCCTATCGAATCTGCACTGATTCTCGAATAGAGCCCAGAATCTTTTCCATAACCCACATATTTACCTTGCTAATCCACGTAATCCCATAGTAGCACAGTGGTTAGCATTGCCCTAGCTTCAATTCCTGGCTTGGGTCACTGTCTGTGTGGAGTCTGCACATTCTCCCTGGGTTTCCTCCTGGTGCTCTGGTTTCCTCCCACAGTCTGAACAGGCGCTGGACCGTGGTGACTCGGGGATTTTCACAGTAACTTCATTGCAGTGTTAACGTAAGCCTATTTGTGACAGTAATAAATAAACTAAGCTGAAACCTGCACATCTTTGGATTATGGGAGGAAACTGAAGCACCTGGAGGAAACCCATGCAGACACAGGAAGAACGTGCAAACTCCACACACACGCACCCACACACACACACTGCTGAGATCGAATCTAGGTCGCTGGCACTGTGAAGCAGTGGTGTCAATCACTGTGCTAGCGTGCTGCCCTCCCTCCATTTTTAAATAGCAGGGTTGCCATTTCCAATCTGCTGGGACTGTCACATCCATTATTTCAGTGACCACTCCCGTTAGCACCCTGAGATGTAGATTGTCAGATTTGGGGCGTTTATCAGCTTTCAGCCCCAGTCATTTCTCCAACACAATTTTTCTAGTAACACTAATTTCCTTCAATCCCTCCCTCTCGCTAGACTATTGATTCCCTAACATTTCTGGGAAGTTATTTGTGCCTTCCTTTGTGAAGACAGTTGTTTAATTGCTCTGCTATTTTCTTGTTCTCTATTATAAATTCTTCCATTTTAGACTGCAGGGGACTTACCTTTGCCTTCACTTTTTTTTATACATTTGCAGAAACTTTTATGTTACTTGCAAGTTTATTCTCATAGTCTATTTTGCCCCTCATTATCAATCTCATTGTCCTCCTTTGCTAAATTTTGAACTGCTCCCAATCCCAGGTTTGCTACTTTTTAACGTAACTTTGTCAGATAACTCTTTGGATTTATACTATCTTCAATTTATTTTCTAAACCTTGGTTGGGCCACTTTTCTGGTTTTGCCTGTGCACAGAAAGGAATGTATGTTTATTATGGACATCAGGCTGTATATTGGAAAAGTTGATTTTGATGTGTTGCATTGCTGTGACAACAGAGCATGGACAGACTTGTTTTCACCGTGCCTCGTTTGGTTGTATTGTTGAGAACTTGCTGGAATGTTCTACTCATTTGTGTGAGAAGAGCCTTGCCTCGTTTTCAAATCAGTTCAAAATGGTTTGACCCGATTTACATTGTTGTGTTTACCAACTCATCTAATGGTTAAAGCCATTATTCTTTAATAATTAAACAGTCTGTAAACATTGACCATGGGCCAGGAACTTGGGAGTTCTTAGTAATGTAATATAAAACAACAAGGTCTGTAACTCACTTTGATTTTATAAACCCAAGCAAATTGATCAACAGTCAATTCTAAAATTCTTTCTTCTTTTCAGAAATACATCTACATCTGTAAGTCACACCAAAGAGGTGGATGGGGGTAAGGCAGTTGATGTGGTATATATGGACTTTAGCAAGGCGTTTGATAAGGTTCACCATGGTAGGCTTCTGCAGAAAATGCAGATGTATGGGATTGGGGGTGATCTAGGGAATTGGATCAGGAATTGGCTAGCAGATAGGAGACAGAGGGTGGTGGTTGATGGTAAATATTCATCATGGAGTTCGGTTACGAGTGGTGTGCCTCAGGGATCTGTTTTGGGGCCACTGCTGTTTGTAATTTTTATTAATGATCTGGATGAGGGTATAGTTGGGTGGATTAGTAAATTTGCTGATGACACCAAAGTCGGAGGTGTGGTAGATAGTGATGAAGGGTGTCATAGTTTGCAGGAAGACTTAGACAGGTTGCAGAGCTGGGCCGAGAGGTGGCGGATGGAGTTTAATGCGGAGAAGTGTGAGGTAATTCACTTTGGTAGGAATAACAGATGTGTCGAGTATAGGGCTAACGGGAGGACTTTGAATAGTGTGGATGAGCAGAGGGACTAGGTGTATGTGTACATAGATCCCTGAAAGTTGGGAGTCAAGTAGATAATGTTGTTAAGAAGACATACAGTGTATTGGCGTTTATTGGTAGGGGGATTGAATTTAGGAGTCGCAGCGTCATGTTGCAACTGTACACATCTCTGGTGCGGCCGCACTTGGAGTACTGTGCGCAGTTCTGGTCCCCACATTACAGGAAGGATGTGGAGGCTTTGGAGAAGGTGCAGAGGAGGTTTACCAGGATGTTGCCTGGTATGGAGGGGAGGTCCTATGAGGAGAGGCTGAGGGATTTGGGGTTGTTTTCGCTGGAAAGAAGGAGGCTGCGAGGGGATCTTATTGAAACATATAAGATGATTAGAGGTTTAGATAGGGTGGATAGTAATAGCCTTTTTCCTCTGATGGAGAAAATTAGCAAGAGGGGGCATGGCTTTAAATTAAGGGGTGGTAGTTATAGGACGGATGTCAGGGGTAGGTTCTTTACCCAGAGGGTGGTGAAGGATTGGAATGCCCTGCCTGCTGCAGTTGTAAATGCGCCTAGTTTGGGGGCATTTAAGAGATCCGTGGATAGGTTTATGGACAAAAAGGGATTGGTTTAGGTTAGTGGGTCATTGTTTTTGTAACTGGTCGGCGCAACATCGTGGGCCAAAGGGCCTGTTCTGTGTTGTAATGTTCTATGTTCTAAAATCTCTTGTTCAGTAATGCAGTACAACCTAAATTGTTGCTTTAACAACACTGGCTTCAGGCTGTACATGTTGCACCTGGTTGGAAAGTTTTAATTCAGCTCAGCAATTCTTTCTAATTTTAGTAGGATGTGTTAGTTCATGTGCTGCAAGCTCTGTGTCTTGGCAACATGTGTGGTGAGTCAGCCCAGGCTTCTCTCTCTTTGATGTATCATGGAAGATGAAGGATGGAATTTTTCAAAAATGAATGGCAACGTGTCAGGTTTTGACTGAAAACCGGCATGTTTCCTTCCAGAAACACAGCCAGGTTTTCTAACATTCTGTCAAAAAAAACCCAGTGGATTAATGGGGCCTTACGCCATCATTCTGGCAGGGCGGAGCCTGCTAGAGCTGGCAAGGCTGGCTCCACAGAGTTCAAAATGCCAACTTTAAAGGGTAAAAATAATAGATTACCCCCCAAGGCCATAGAGAACCTCCTCCCACATGAATTTTTTGTCTCCACAGGCATTTAAGTTCACCTTGTTGACCAGCAAGGGGCATGCATGCGGCAGGTTGTGGTGGGCTGCTCTTGGATGTTGCTTCGGGAGTTGCCTACTGCTTCATGTCGTTGGTGTGCGTAAACTGGACCATCTCGAGGGCAACATGACAGCTCAGAGACTATCTCTGTTGCTGTGCGGACACATGGATTTGGGCCTGTGTCCGTGGGAGTTTGCGCGTTCTCCCCATGGTAGCGTGGGTTTCCTCCGGGTGCTCCGGTTTCCTCCCACATCCCAAAAATGTGCTTTTAGGCTGATTGATTGGGTAACAAATTGTCCCTATATTGGACCTCCCTGATCCTCACACATTAGGCATAGACTAAAATCATGAATAGGTCACTGAGACAACGGGACGGCGGCATGGGCTCGTTGGGCCGAAGGGCCTGTTTCCCGTGCTGTGTTGTTCTTTGTTCTAACTATGGGGGCACTCTCGCCCCCATTCAGACTGTTGTTGGCGCACACAGCTCTCCAAGCCCCCATGCAGACACAACGGGAACCCCCTTACTTGGAGGAGGGTAAACATGTCACCGGCATTGCCCTGGACCCCTGGTGTCTCCAGGCAGTTTGCACCCCTGGCACGGTCACTTTGACTAGTGCTCATTATTGGAAAGCCTTTAGTGATTTGCACTGGTGTGACGTCATGCCGTGGGGAGGGAGTGCTCCGCAGGGCCCGACATTATAGTGTAAATTATATTTAAATTAATTTAAATTCATACAAATTAATTTTGCATCCATTCTGGGCATGAACCTGATTATGTTGCTGGCATGGAACAGAGAAGATCTAAAACCAAGACTTTGCTGGCACAGATCCATTCTGGCCCACTCGTGAGATTTTGCATCCATGACGTGATTTGTACCCACAATGAGCAGATCTACTAAATCTTACCCAATATCTGTGTTGCCTAAAAACCTGGAAACAGATTCTCAATACTATCTCCTATGAGCAATGTAGACCTTAGCTGGGAGCAAAGATTAAAACAGTGGAAAAAGTGGACAGTTGTGTCAGTGAGAATCCAAGGAGCAAATTTTACATTTGTCCGATTTTGTCCAAATCCACCACACAGTAAGTATTTGTACTTCTGTACTTTACCGATTTATATTTCACTGCAGGAAGAGTCAGCAGACTCTGTTTTGCTCGCCAAGGATGCTGCCTGACCTGCTGACTTTATCCAGCATTTTCTATTTTTATTACGTATGCTTTAACGGAATTGTGCTGAATAGCTCACTGGAAGCTTCTTTTTCTTCTTTTTTCACTTTTTCCTCTAATCTAAGGGGGTGAGGAAATATCAGGTAAGGTCTTTCTTTTTTATCTAGAGGGAATGGCAGTGAAAGCAGTGCAATGTTCCTCCTGCAGGATGTTTGAGGTGAGGGATGCTATCAGTGTCCCTGCTGATTTCACTGTGGGAAGTGCACCCACCTCCAGCTCCTCAAAAACCACATTAGCTGGAGCTGGGTGAACTTTGGATCATTCAGGAGGCAGCGGTGATCATAGATAAAAGCTTCAGGGATTTGGAGACTGAAAAATGAAAATAGATGGGTGACAGTGAGAGGGGCTGGGAGGAAGCAGTCAGTGCGAGGATCCCCTGTGGTCATTCCCCTCAGCAACAAGTATTCTGTGTTGGATACTGTTGAGGGGGACAACCTATCAGTAGTAAACCAGGGTGACCAGACATCAAGCACTGAGTCCATCCCTGTGCCTCAGAAGGGAAGGGAGGGGAGCAATAGTAATTGGGGACACAATGGTTAGAGGGACAGATAGGAGGTTCTGTGGCAGCAAAAGAGACTCACGGATGGTATGTTGCCTCTTGGTATGGTGCAAGAGTCCGTAATGTCTCAGACCATGTTTTCAAGATCCTTAAGAAGGAGGAGGATCAGTCGCAGGTCGTGGTGCACACTGGTACCAACGATGTAGGTCGAAGGAGGGATGGGGATTTAAAACAGGAATTTAAGGAGCTAGGTTGGAAGCTGAAAGCCAGGACCAAGTGTGTTGCTGGTGCCATGTGCTAGTGAGTTGAAGAACAGGGAAAGAGAGTGCAGATTAACATGTGGCTGCAGGGATGGTGTAGGAGAGAGGGTTTCATTTACATGGATAATGGAGCGCATTCTGGGGAAGGTGGGACCTGTACAAACAGGACAGTTTGCACCTGAACCAGAGGGGCACCAATATCCTGGGAGGGAAATTTGCTACAGCTCTTTGGGGGTGAAATTAATTTGTCAGGGGGATGGGAAAATGAGATGTAGTCCAAAAGCCAGTGTTGAGGGTCGTGAGGTACTGAGGAAGGTACCAAGGTCGCAGGAGTGTACAGGCAGACAGGATGGGTTGAAGTGTATCTTCTTCAATGTAAGGAGCATCAGGAATAAGGGAGGTGAACTTGGAGCGTGGATTGGTACTTGGGACTATGATGTTGTGGCCATTACGGAGACATGGTTAGAACAGGGACAGGAATGGTTGTTGGCAGTTCCGGGGTATAGATGTTTCAGTAAGAGTAGGGAAGGTGGTAAAAGAGGTGGAGGAGTGACATTGTTAATCAAGGATAGTTTAACGGCTGCTGAAAGGCATTTCGAGGGCGATCTGCCAACTGAGGTAATGTGGGCTGAAGTTAGAAATAGGAAAAGATCGGTCACATTGTTAGGAGTTTTCTATAGGCCCCCAAATAGTAATAGAGATGTGGAGGAGGAAATGGCAAAGCAGATTATGGATAGGTGTGGAAATCACAGGGTAGTTATCATGGGCGACTTTAATTTTCCAAATATTTATTGGAACCTTTATAGGTCGAATAGTTTGGATGGGACACTTTTTGTACAGTGTGTGCAGGAGAGTTTCCTGACACAATATGTGGATAAGCCTCAGCTATGAGGAGAGGCTGAATGAACTAGGCTGGTACTCATTGGAGTTTAGAAGAATGAGGGGAGATCTCATTGAGATGTATAAGATGATGAATGGGATGGATAGGATAGCGGTGGAGAGACTCTTCCCGCTCAAAAAAGACAGTAGGACTAGGGGGCACAGCCTCAAGAGAAAGGGGGGGCGTTTTAGAACGGAGTTGGGGAGGAACTTCTTTACTCAAAGGGTGGTGAATCTCTGGAATTCTCTGCCCATTGAAGTGGTGGAGGCTGCCTCGCTAAATATTTTCAAGAAGCGGGTTGATGGGTTTTTGATAAGAGAGGGGATTAAGGGTTATGGGGAGAGGGCGGGAAGGTGGAACTGAGCCACGACAGATCAGCCATGATCTTATTGAATGGCGGGGCAGGCTCGAAGGGCCAGACGGCCCACTCCCGCTCCCACCCCCCACGTTCCCATGTTCCTATGTTCTTATCAAAAACCCATCAACCCGCGTCTTAAAAATATTTAGCGAGGCAGCCTCCACCACTTCAACGGGCAGAGAATTCCAGAGATTCATCACCCTTTGAGTGAAGAAGTTCCTCCTCAACTCCGTTCTAAACCGCCCCCCTTTTATCTTGAGGTTGTGCCCCCTAGTCCTACTGACCTTTCTGAGCGGGACGAGTCTCTCCACCTCTATCCTATCCATCCCATTCATCATCTTATACGTCTCAATGAGATCTCCCCTCATTCTTCTAAACTCCAACGAGTACAAGCCTTTGGTCCTGGGGAATGAACCGGGCCAACTGTTAGATTTGGTTGTGGGAGAGCACTTTGGAGATTGTGACCACAATTCAATGCCCTTCATTATTGCAATGGAGATGGATAGGGTCACACGACAGGGCAAGATTTATAATTGGGGCAGGGGTAATTATGATGTGATTGGGCAAGAATTAGGGAGCATAAGGTGGGAGCTGACTAAACCCCAACAATTTTTCATTCTTGGCAAAAGTGTGAGGAAAGGGGGCTTCACTCCAGGATTGATTCCATTGAAAAAATAGGGGTTTTTATATCAAAACAATCTTTATTCATAATACAATTTAAATATAATTCTAACAAAGGAAATAATTTTAATTTCTAACTTACCACTGTTCCAGTTCCAAATAAGCAATATTCCTCTAACAGACTCAAAGATCACTTTAAATATTATTAGCAATCACAACAATACTTGCTACAGTAGCCGTAGGCAGCTTTTGGGTTTTTTTTGAGAGAGTTAAGTTTCAGAGTAGCTTGCAGAAGCCTTTGTCTTCAAACAATTTCCAGCTAAACTCCAACTCTAAGCTTCAAAAACTTCTTTTTCTCTGTTATAGACCCAGCTCTGCATATTATAACATTATCACATCACCCTGTAAATCAAGTTCCCAGGGGATCTTTAGTCTAAACAAAAGTCAATTAACCCTATCAAAATAACAAATTCCTGGCCAAATCGAGTAATTTACTTGCTTTTACAACCCTTGAGCTAAATGTTTTTCCAGACACATTGCCTGTAGAATAAAGCTGAAACATTATACAGAAACATAAAAATACCAACATATATATAGAGAGCAACTATCTACATGGTCACATAAGTGACTTGATTTTGAATGACTCTAAGGTGAATTTCTCAGATGCAAAGTTGCATTTTGACGACACAAATGATAATTATTTGAATTATCTGTTGAATTAAGGATCGTATTCCCTACGATTCAATGTGAAGATATTTGGACTGAATCTGCCAGTTATCAGTGACACATTAAAAGAATTATTACATGGTATTTACAGCAGAGGAACAGGCTTGGTCCACATGAGCCTCCTCATCCTTAATTCATCTCACTCCAGCAACATAAACCTCTCGTCCATCATTCCTTGTGTGTTTATCTAGCTTCCCCTTAAATGTATCTTTGCTTGCAGTTTAGCCACGTGTGAGTGAATGCCACGTTCACACCACAGTCTGGGTATAGAGGATCAGCCAAGGTAACTCTCACTTACCTTGAATCCAGGATGGTTTGTAATCATGTGCCAGTCAAGAGACTTGAGTAGGTGATCCAAGCTGATTGTGTATTGAGGGAATACTCACTCAATGTCTGCACCATTGGTTGTTCCATCTTTTGGATGTGACGCTAAACTGATGCTTTCCTGCCTCAAGTTGAGGAACGCTGAGAGAAGTTCACCTCAGTGCCAATAATTATTCCTCAGACTACATTAGTAAAAATATCCAATCATTATTTATTTGCTGCCTGCAGGATCTTGCTGTATGCAAATTAGCTGCCACTTTGTTGTGGGGGTCTGGAACGCGCTACCGAGTAGGGTGGTGGAGGCAGGAATGTTGGACTCGTTTAAGATGCAGTTAGATAGGCACATGAGTGAAACGAGAATGGAGGGATATGGTAGGGGATATTAAATAGGGTTAAACCTCGGGAGACACCGGAAAGGCAGGCTGTAAGATTAATATTTTTGACTTTATTCCACAGGTGGAGGTCCACCTCGTGTCAAACGAGGGGCATTCACACGGCGGGTCGTGCATGGGCTGCTCTTGGAAGTTCCAGGAGTGGCCTAGGACTTCATGTCGGTGTGTGTGCTTGATCCTGGACCGGTAGACGGGCGCCGCAACAGCTCAGTGACTAGCACTGCTGGCTGTGCAGACACATAGATTTGGGCCTGTGTCTGTGGGAGTTTGCGCATTCTCCCTGTGGTTGCGTGGGTTTCCTCCGGGCGCTCCGGTTTCCTCCCACTCCCCAAAAATGTGCTCTCAGGCTAATCGGTTTTTACCAAATTGACACTATTTCTTCCCTGAATCTGACTGAGTAGGGTTCCATTCATAGATATGCAGGGTAGAATAGGTGTAGGGTGATGTGGCGGCGCGGGCTCGTTGGGCCGAAGGGCCTGTTTCCCCTGCTGGATTGTTCTTTGTTCTTTGTTTTTTCCTACATTATAACAATGAAGACTTCATTGGCTGTAAAGAACTTTGGGATGTATTGAATGGTGCTATATAAATGCACATCTTTCACTTTCAATATAATGAGCAGGTAATAATGAGTTTGGAATTTGAGTTTTTGCTAATGTCTTCAGTAAATTTATTATAGTGTGTATGCCTCAAACATCCTGACTCATTTTGAAATCAATCAACTTGGTCTGCTTTCCCAGGCAACTCATCTTCCTCACTTCATTTAGAAATTGTGTTTTTTTTACTATCACCAGGAATTACAGTGCTATCATGGTTATCATGGAAAGCTTCTAGCCCTGGAGCTATGCTTTTTAAAAATGTTTTTGGGATGTGGGTGTTGCTGGCTGGGCCAACATTTATTGCCATCCTTAAACTGAGTGTGTGAACTTGGCCATTTCAGCAGGCATTTGAGAGTCAGCCACATTGAGGTGGACCTGGAGTCACGTGATGGCAAATTTCTTGGCATTAGTGAACCAAATGGGTTTTCCCAACAACTGACTATGGTTTCATGGTCATCATTAAACTTCTGATTGGATTCAGAATTCACCATTTGCCACAGTGGGATTTGAACCTGGGTCCCCAGAGCATTATCCCCAGTCTCTGGATTATTGGTATGATGACCCTTTATAAGACCCTTGTCAGACCCCACTTGGAGTATTGTGTGCAGTTCTGGTCGCCTCACTACAGGAAGGATGTGGAAGCTATTGAGAGGGTGCAGAGGAGATTTACCAGGATGTTGCCTGGATTGGGAAGCATGCCTTATGAAGGTAGGTTGAGGGAGCTGGGACTCTTTTCCCTGGAGAGACTAAGGTTGAGAGGCGACCTGATAGAGGTTTATAAAATGTTGAGAGGAATAGATAGGGTGGACTCTCAGAGGCTATTTCCCATGGCTGAAATGGTTGCTTCGAGAGGACACAGATTTAAGGTGCTGGGGAGCAAGTACAGAGGAGATGTCAGGGGTAAGTTTTTCACTCAGAGGGTGGTGACTGAGTGGAATCGGCTGCCGTCGGTGGTGGTAGAGGCAAACTCACTGGGGTCTTTTAAGAGACTTCTGGATGAGTACATGGGATTTAATGGGATTGGGAATTATAGATAGTTCAATGGCCTGGTAGGTATGGATATGATTGGCGCAACTTGTGGGCCGAAGGGCCTGTTTGTGCTGTAGTGTTCTATGTTATATGATACTTGGCTGTTTTTATATTTTCTATGTTTAAGGTAGGGCTGCTTTAAGATGCAGTGTTTTATTACAAGAGTCAATCTGTCTGGGAAAACATGTAGCTCAAATACTGAGAATGCAGGATAATAAATGATTTTAGCTAGGAATGTGTTACTTTGTAGACTTAATGGACCTTTTGCTTATTTAGGCCCTCCTGGGATTTTCGACTTGGTGTGCAGAGTCATGTGAATTTTTGATTAGCTTGACTGACAGGCAGAGTCATGTGGTTAGTTGGAGGAGCTAAGCTTGTATGAATAAATAGTTTCATTTTCATTTTCAACTAATGGGCAGATGCTACCTGGAGCTGTTGGAAGAAAGAAGAGTCTCTCTATCTCATTTTTTCTCTCCAGAGGCTTTCTGAAAGCTCCAAGATTATTAACCTAAGTCACAAGCAAGTATGCCTGCGTCTGCTAACCAAAGCGAGGTTTAAGTCTATAATAGAAATATTGCTGGATTAGAACTAATAGCGACAGGTTAGCTGTTAAGAATTATATCTTGCATGTTTAAATATTGTTAAAAGTCGAGCTAATTCATTTATTATAGTTAAATAACATTGTTAAATAAAGTTTGTTTGATAAAAGCTCCCTAATGTGTCAGTAGAATCGCACCTGGAGTGAAACATCCTATCCCCACATTCTTGCCAAAGAGCAAATTGTTGGGGTCTAGTCTGGCTTCATAACATACCCTGGGGTTTCTGCTATGGTTTCGTAACACTAGTCCAGTAACCTCTATGCCACTGCTAATCAGAAAATTACATGTTTTCTATTGATCAGAATTACTGAATGGAGAATTTGCCATTAATAAGGGACAGGTTTTTCTTGCAATTGTCACAGTCTAACATTGCACAAAGTCCAGATCATACTTTTAATCACTTAAGTTTAGAGCAGTTAGATGTTTTTTTTAAGTTTATTTATTAGTATCACAGGGAAGCCTACATGAACACTGCAATGAAGTTACTGGAAAAATCCCCTAGTCACCACACTCTGGCACCTGTTCAGGTACACTGAGGGAGAATTTAGCATGGCCATTTTGGACTGTGGGAGGAAACTGGAGCACCCGGAGGAAACCCACGCAGACATGGGAAGAAGGTGCAGATTCTGCACAGACAGTGACCCAAACCCGAATTGAGCCCCGGTCCCTGACGCTGTGAGGCAGCAGTGCTGTCCACTGTGTCATCCCTACACGTAGTTCCACACATGGAAGGCGTTCAACAGTCACAGACCTGACCCAGTCTCTTTCATCACAAGTTTATTGCAGAGTTTGAAATTCTCGTAAAGATCCCCTATTTGAATTTAATTGACAAAAATTGCAAGAAAAGAAAATTGCATTTTTTTGTCATATCCTTCACGACCTCAAGGTGAATACTTTCAAAGTTGTTCACTGTTGTAATGTAGGAAACACAGCAGCCAATTTATGCACAGTAGGAACCCACAAACAGCATTGCGATACTGACCAGAACACTTCAATCAGCATCTCTAAGTGCTGTCCAGGACACCGGGCTGATCTCCTGTTCTTCTTTGAAATCGGGCCAAAGGATCTGGACAGAAGTTGCACTGAGGTTTCTATCTTCTGTGAAGCTGCTGTCTTTTGATGACATCTCACATTGTGAGGAGGTGATAGACATGATGTAAAGTCAACAAGTACTCAAAATTCCAACTTTGGGAAGGACACCTCCTGTCCGTGCTTCTCACTGACATCATGGTATATGTGGAAGGGTTGGAGCCTGTATTCATGCACTATTGGGATTGATTTGAAATGTGGAATATCCTACTGTGCAGAGTATGGTAAGGACCATAATCCTTTTTAAACTAGACTGCTCTTGTTGCGATGTGAGGTGGTTGGTGAGAATACAGCAGTGGATTGTTAATAAATCCTGCTCCATTTCCAGGTTGCTCACTTCTTGCCCAATGTGTTATAAGGTAAAGCAGGTTGATCCGTTCCATGATCTAGCATATTTTAAAAATTGCAGAGTTGCGTGAAATTAGATTATAACAGCTGAAATTGTGGAGTATGCTCCGATGAGGCTGAGATTTCTGTGTGCCTCCAGATTAAATGCTTACATCAAAAATGTTACAGTTGCAGCTCACTAATGTTTTTGTGGATTTGATTGCAACCAGAGGGATAACTCCTGTGATTTTACATTTCGTTTTTTTTGGCTGATTTCCGAGTCAGTGAAATAGGTGGAAAAGACAGGAATTCTGTGTGTTTTGATAAGCTGGAGGTGGGTGTGTACATGTTCTCTTTATTGCCTGCTGTCAGGATTGAAAACAAGTCTTCACAGATACAGATGCATTCAGAAATACGTTGGGACTTTTCCTTTTAAATATTGAAAGACTTGTCAACTATAAATATCCTGGACTTGTAAATTTGACTTTAATTCATCGAACTGCCCCACCCCTGGAAGCTCTATGTTGTGAAGATTGAAGTAATGTGTTAACAATAAAAAGTAATGAAATCATCCTCTCTTTTGGTTTCCTGCAGACTTTTGATGCCAATGACCTTTACCAAGGACAGAACTTCAACAAGATTCTGAGTTCCCTGGTGGCTTTGAACAAAGTAACTGCAGGTAAGAGGACTCCTTCAGGAGGAGCTCATCTCTCAGTGAATTGGGTTCACAGTTTGAAGCTGCGCTCAGCAACATTATATTCACAGCTTACTATATATGGAACTGGTGACCTTTCAACCTCCATCACGCATTTATAATAGGTGATGTGAAAACGATTGGTTAATTATGTACCCCTGATGGAGCTTTGTGCACAAAGTTTGCATCAGATTCCTGGAGTGCGCTCCCCGAGAGTGAAATCTGAGCAGGGAGCAGAATTTTATTAAATTACCCTGCATTATAAATAATAATTGCTGGTTCAGTTCATTCTTCCCCACATACTCCGAGGAGGGCATTTGTTTACCCAGCTGTCTCCCACTGTAGACCCTTTGCCCATTAGCCCCCATGTGTTACTGGCCAAGTTTAACTGATATCATTTATGGGCAACAATGTAAATGTTAAATATACGGCTAGATACACAATCTACAATTCCACTTGACCTTCAGGATGTGCAGCAGCTTTCCAGAATTCGGCTAGAATGAAACAGTTATATTTCTACAGGCCACATTCATAACCTCGCTAACCCTTCCCCCTCCTCTCATCTCTTTATTTCTCCTCCTTCTGGATAGTGTGACCATCAAGGTGAGGCGAGGGTGGCAGTGAACATAAGGTGGGTGTCAGAGAAAGAGAGAGTTCAGAGGGTATGTAATGGTGAAGAAGTTTAGAGAGAGAAAATTTTATCCTTAAAACCAGTGCAAGGTGCTTTGGGTGGTTAAACGCCGCTGTTTAAAAAGGGTAGCAGACAAAAGGCAGGGAATTATAGGCTGATTAGTTTAATGTCCGTAGTTGGAAAAATGCTAGAATCCATCATCAAAAAAGAAATAGCGAGGCACCTAGAAAAGAATGGCTTGATCGAGCAGACGCAGCACGGATTCGTTAAGGGGAAGTCGTGTTTAACAAATTTATTGGATTTCTATGAGGATGTCACTAGTGCAGTAGACAGAGGGGAACCGGTGGATGTGGGGTTTTTAGATTTCCAGAAGGCATTTGATAAGGTGCCTCACAAAAGGTTGCTGCAAAAGGTTAGGTTGCATGGAGTTGGGGGTAAGGTGTTAGCGTGGATTGAGGATTGGCTGTCTAATAGGAGGCAGAGAGTTGGTATCAATGGGTGCTATTCTGGTTGGCGGTTGGTGACTAGTGGAGTGCCCCAGGGATCGGTGCTGGGGCCTCAACTGTTTACAATTTACATAGACGATCTGGAGGAGTGGGCTGAGTGTAGGGTAACAAAATTTGCTGATGATACGAAGATAAGTGGAAAAGCAAATTGTGTGGAAGGTGCAGAAAGTCTGCAGAGAGATCTGGATAGGCTGAGTGAGTGGGCAAGGACCTGGCAGATGGAGCAAATGTGAGGTTATCCACTTTGGTAGAAATAATAGTAGGAGGGATTATTTTTTAAAGGGCGAAAAGCTGCAGCATGCTACGGTGCAGAGGGACCTGGGGGTCCTTGTGCACGAATCGCAAAAACCCAGTCTGCAGGTGCAGCAGGTGGTCAGGAAGGTGAATGGAATGTTGGTCTTTATAGCGAGGGGAATAGAATATAAAAGTAGGGAGGTCTTGCTGCAACTGTACAGGGCACTGGTGAGGCCGCAGCTGGAGTACTGTGTGCAGTTTTGGTCGCCGCATTTGCGAAAGGATATGTTGGCCTTGGAGGGAGTGCAGAGGAGGTTCACTAGGCTGATACCGGAAATGAGGGGGTTAGCCTATGAGGAGAGATTGAATAGACTGGGTCTGTACTCGTTGGAGTTCAGAAGGCTGAGGGGGGATCTTATAGAGGCATTTAAGATAATGAAGGGGATGGATAGGGTAGAGGTAGAGAGATTCTTCCCACTTAGAAAGGACAGCAGGACTAGAGGGCACAGCCTCAAAATAAGAGGGGGGGTGCAGTTTAGATTGGAGTTGAGGAGGAACTTCTTCACTCAAAGGGAGGTGAGTCTCTGGAATTCTCTGCCCATTGAAGTGGTGGAGGCTACCTCGCTGAATATATTTAAGTCACGGGTAGATAGGTTTCTGACAGACAAGGGAATTAAGGGTTATGGGGAGAAAGTGGGAAAGTGAAACTGATCCACTTCAGATCAGCCATGATCTTATTGAATGGCGGGGCAGGCTCGAAGGGCCAGATGGCCTACTCTTGCTCCTATTTCCTATGTTCTTATGAATCTATTAGGTATACCCCATTGCCACCAGTCTTGCTTGAGGAGTAATTTGCTTTGTACTTGTACTCTTGTGTTCATCTCAGAAGTTCAGTATCACCTTTTGCATTTACTCTGCACATGGTTTTTGGTTTGTTCATAATCTTCATTCAACTCAACTCCAGGACCCTGCTTTTAATTACCCTTGACCATATCTGGTTTTCTTTTTGCCTCTGTTGAATCTCCTTCAGGTGTTTGCAATGTTAAAGGGGCTACATAAATACAGGCTGCTGTTTTTAAAGGGATTATGGCTAGGTAACCGAATTGAAATGTGTCTGGTCCCATTTATAGTTAGATAATCAGATAGTTACATGGGTACGATGGGTATAGAGGAATATGGGCCAAACGCGGGCAATTGGGACTAACTTAAGGGTTTTAAAAAAAAAAGGCTGGCATGGACAAATTGGGCCAAAGGGCCTGTTTCTATGCTGTAAACCTCTATGACACTATTTAAATGATATCATTTATAAGCAACAATGTAAAAATTATTGGCTGTACGGCTAGATACAGAATCTATAATTCCACTTGGTGACCTTCAGGACATACAGCAGCTCCCCAGAATTTGGATGGAATGAAACAATTGTATTTCTATGGTTTGCATTCATAACCTAAGGACATCCCAAAACACCACAGCCAATAAGGTACTTGCGAAGTGTAGCCAGTCGTTAGACAGCAGCACATTTGTGCATGGCAAGATGTCAAATTCTGTCCAGCAATTCTGTAGTGTGGTATGAGTTTAAAAATAAATATTGGCCAAGATGATGGAGAGAACCCTCTTTCCCTTTGAACATGCCATGGGATCTCTCTGCATCAACCTTTGTTAATGTCTCATCAAGACATGTTTGCATTCACAGTGCGGCACTCTCTCAGCACTGACCCTCTGACAGTGCGGCACTCTCTCAGCACTGACCCTCTGACAGTGCGGCGCTCCCTCAGCACTAACCCTCTGACAGTGCGGCACTCCCTCAGCACTGACCCTCTGACAGTGCGACACTCCCTCAGTACTGACCCTCTGACAGTGTGACACTCCCTCGGCACTGACCCCCTGACAGTGCGGCACTCCCTCAGTACTGACCCTCTGACAGTGCGACACTCCCTCGGCACTGACCCTCTGACAGTGCGACACTCCCTCGGCACTGACCCTCTGACAGTGCAACACTCCCTCAGCACTGACCCTCTGACAGTGCGGCACTCTCTCAGCACTGACCCTCTGACAATGCGGCACTCCCTCGGCACTGACCCTCTGACAGTGCGGCACTCCCTCGGCACTGACGCTCTGACAGTGTGGCACTCCCTCGGCACTGACCCTCTGACTGTGCGGCAATCCCTCAGCACTGACCCTCTGACAGTGCAACACTCCCTCAGCACTGACCCTCTGACAGTGCGGCACTCCCTCGGCACTGACCCTCTGACAGTGCGGCACTCCCTCGGCACTGACGCTCTGACAGTGCGGCACTCCCTCGGCACTGACCCTCTGACAGTGCGGCACTCCCTCAGCACTGACCCTCTGACAGTGCGGCACTCCCTCAGCACTGACCCTCTGACAGTGCAGCACTCCCTCAGCACTGACCCTCTGACAGTGCGGCACTCCCTCAGCACTGACCCTCTGACAGTGCGGCACTCCCTCAGCACTGACCCTCTGACAGTGCGGCACTCCCTCAGCACTGACCCTCTGACAGTGCGGCACTCCCTCAGCACTGACCCTCTGACAGTGCGGCACTCCCTCAGCACTGACCCTCTGACAGTGCGGCACTCCCTCAGCACTGACCCTCTGACAGTGCGGCACTCCCTCAGCACTGACCCTCTGACAGTGCGGCACTCCCTCAGCACTGACCCTCTGACAGTGCGGCACTCCCTCAGCACTGACCCTCTGACAGTGTGGCACTCCCTCAGCACTGACGCTCTGACAGTGCGGCACTCCCTCAGCACTGACCCTCTGACAGTGCGGCACTCCCTCAGCACTGACCCTCTGACAGTGTGGCGCTCCCTCAGCACTGACCCTCTGACAGTGCGGCACTCCCTCAGCACTGACCCTCTGACAGTGCGGCCCTCCCTCGGCACTGACCCTCTGACAGTGCGGCACTCCCTCGGCACTGACCCTCTGACGGTGCGGCATTCCCTCGGCACTGACCCTCTGACGGTGCGGCACTCCCTCAGCACTGACCCTCTGACAGTGCGGCACTCCCTCAGCACTGACCCTCTGACAGTGCGGCACTCCCTCAGCACTGACCCTCTGACAGTGCGGCACTCCCTCGGCACTGACCCTCTGACAGTGCGGCACTCCCTCGGCACTGACCCTCTGACAGTGCGGCACTCCCTCAGCACTGACCCTCTGACAGTGCGGCACTCCCTCAGCACTGACCCTCTGACAGTGTGGCTCTCCCTCAGCACTGACCCTCTGACAGTGCGGCACTCCCTCAGCACTGACCCTCTGACAGTGCGGCACTCCCTCAACACTGACCCTCTGACAGTGCGGCACTCCCTCAGCACTGTCCCTCTGACAGTGCGGCACTCCCTCGGCACTGACCCTCTGACAGTGCGGCACTCCCTCAGCACTGACCCTCTGACAGTGCGGCACTCCCTCAGCACTGACCCTCTGACAGTGCGGCACTCCCTCGGCACTGACCCTCTGACAGTGCGGCACTCCCTCAGCACTGACCCTCTGACAGTGCGGCACTCCCTCAGCACTGACCCTCTGACAGTGCGGCACTCCCTCAGCACTGACCCTCTGACAGTGCGGCACTCCCTCGGCACTGACCCTCTGACAGTGCGGCACTCCCTCAGCACTGACCCTCTGACAGTGCGGCACTCCCTCAGCACTGACCCTCTGACAGTGTGGCTCTCCCTCAGCACTGACCCTCTGACAGTGCGGCACTCCCTCAGTACTGACCCTCTGACAGTGCGGCTCTCCCTCAGCACTGACCCTCTGACAGTGTGGCACTCCCTCAGTACTGACCCTCTGACAGTGCGGCACTCCCTCAGCACTGACCCTCTGACAGTGCGGCTCTCCCTCAGCACTGACCCTCTGACAGTGTGGCACTCCCTCAGCACTGACCCTCTGACAGTGCGGCACTCCCTCAGTACTGACCCTCTGACAGTGCGGCACTCCCTCAGCACTGATCCTCTGACAGTGCGGCACTCCCTCAGTACTGACCCTCTGACAGTGCGGCTCTCCCTCAGCACTGACCCTCTGACAGTGTGGCACTCCCTCAGCACTGACCCTCTGACAGTGCGGCACTCCCTCAGCACTGACCCTCTGACAGTGCGGCACTCCCTCAGCACTGACCCTCTGACAGTGTGGCTCTCCCTCAGCACTGACCCTCTGACAGTGCGGCACTCCCTCAGCACTGACCCTCTGACAGTGTGGCTCTCCCTCAGCACTGACCCTCTGACAGTGCGGCTCTCCCTCAGTACTGACCCTCTGACAGTGCGGCTCTCCCTCAGCACTGACCCTCTGACAGTGCGGCACTCCCTCAGTACTGACCCTCTGACAGTGCGGCACTCCCTCAGCACTGACCCTCTGACAGTGCGGCTCTCCCTCAGCACTGACCCTCTGACAGTGTGGCTCTCCCTCAGCACTGACCCTCTGACAGTGCGGCACTCCCTCGGCACTGACCCTCTGACAGTGTGGCTCTCCCTCAGCACTGACCCTCTGACAGTGCGGCACTCCCTCAGCACTGACCCTCTGACAGTGCGGCACTCCCTCAGCACTGACCCCCTGACAGTGCGGCACTCCCTCAGCACTGACCCTCTGACAGTGCGGCACTCCCTCGGCACTGACCCTCTGACAGTGCGGCACTCCCTCAGCACTGACCCTCTGACAGTGCGGCGCTCCCTCAGCACTGACCCCCTGACAGTGCGGCACTCCCTCGGCACTGACCCTCTGACAGTGCGGCGCTCCCTCGGCACTGACCCTCTGACAGTGCGGCACTCCCTCAGCACTGACCCCCTGACAGTGCGGCACTCCCTCGGCACTGACCCTCTGACAGTGCGGCACTCCCTCAGCACTGACCCTCTGACAGTGCGGCACTCCCTCAGTACTGACCCTCTGACAGTGCGGCACTCCCTCGGCACTGACCCTCTGACGGTGCGGCACTCCCTCGGCACTGACCAAGTGAAAACGTTTGAGGAAAGCTTGCGTGTCAAAAATCATCAGAATCAGAATGAAGTTTCCCTTCAGGTGCCACGAATGTCTGAAATGACCAACAAACACAGAAAATGCTGGAAAATCTCAGCTGGTCTTTAGCTCTGATAAAGAGTCATCCGGACGCAAAACATTGGCTCTGTTCTGTCTGCACAGATGCTGTCAGACCTGCTGAGATTTTCCAGCATTTCTGTTGTTGTTTCTGATTCCAGCATCCTGAGTAATTTGCCTTTGTTCTGTATGTTGAGTTTGGTGAGCTATTACTGGAATGCATTACCTGAAAAGGCATTGGAAGTAATTTTCAAAAAAGCATTGGAAAAGGCAGGGGTTAGCACAGCTGCCTCACAGCGCCAGAGAGCTTAGTTCAGTGCCTGACTTGGGTCACTGTCTGTGCGGAGTTTGCCTGTTCTTTCTGTGAGTTTCCTCCAGGTGATCTGGTTTCCCCTCTCACTATAAAGATGTGTGAATTAGTTGGATTGGCCATGCTAAATTGCCCCTTAGTGTCCCAAGATATATAGATTCGTGTGGGATTATAGAGTAAGACTGGGTGTGAATCAGTGCAGTCTCGATGGGCTGAATGGCAGGAGTTCTAAGACTCTATGGATAAATACTTAAAAGGGAATAATTTGCAGGCAAAGAGCAGGGGGGGAGTGGAACTAATTGGATTGCTGTTTCAAAGAGCTGACACACACACGAATGGTCAAATAGCCGCCTCCTGTGCTGTATGATTCAATAACAAAACACACAAACTGGGAAACTGAGAACCACTTCTTGATCTAATAAGAGAAAAACATTCTGTTGCAAATCAATTCTGAGAAAATAGCAAAGTGTGATAGCCACAGATCCCTCCATGAAAAGAATTACACAAACCCAATTGAAGATGCACAAAGGTTCAGATATTAATCTGTTCAATGCTCAGATACCTCATGGGGAATTTTGCACTTGTTACCAGGAGAGAAGTGTAAAAGCTTATTGAAATCTGCAACTCTTCTCCCAAAAAGCTGCTGAAACTCCTGGGGTATCAACTGAAAATTTCAAAATTATGATCGATAGATTTTTGTTTGGTAGAGTTGTTCAGGGAAATGGACCTGTGGCTTATCTGCAGTATTAATTGTTTCACTTCTGGTGGCATGCCTTCAGTTGCCTAGGCCATTAATTCTCAAACTCTCTCTCTAAACCACTCTCCCCTCCTTTATGTTGCTCTGAAAATCTACCTCTTTAACTAAACTTCTGATCACCTGTTCTGATATCACCTGATGAGCTTTTGTGTCAAACTTTTTGTTTGATTATCCTCTTATGAAGTAGTGTGAAATGTTATTACTATTGCTGATTTCAATCACAATCTAACTGAACAGGTTGAAGGGTCTGAATAGTCTCCACCTCTTCTTATTTTACAAATACTTGCTCCAAAAATCAGTCTGCCCGTCCCATTTGCCAGGGTTGCCAACCCTCCAGGAAGGACCTTGGAGTGTCCAGTACGTAGTGTGGAGGAATCCCAGAAGAAACATCAGATCACAGACCATGTGTTCCTTCACTTGTTTATTCGCTATAGAAAACGAAAAAGTTGCTTCACTTGCAGTCAGTTTGTTATCTGATTGACGTGGGGATCCCCTGTTAGAATGGACAAGACCATGCAATGAAACCTCCAGAGCTGACAACCCTACCACTTTCATATTCACAAAATCCATCTCTTCATTGTCAATATTTTGGCTGAGGTCTCGGAGATCAGATGTAACACTGACAAGACACAGCATACAGCTCCCTCTACTCAGTGCCAGCATTGTGTCTTAGCCCACATTCTCAACATAGCACAACCCAATGATCCTCAATTAGATAGTTCCTGTCTCATTCACTAGACCAGCAACTTGATATGTCAAGTCAAAGGCTGAACAAGTTTATGAGCTGTTTCAGAGTGCATGCAAATAAAACCCTTAAATGCAGGGGAGAGGGAGTCAGACTCTGTGTGAAACTATTTCACATTGATTCATAAAGAAGACATCAGTAAGTGCAGATTAAAATGCAGCTTCTTCAGATTACAAATCTATCAATTAATCCGCTTCATGACATCGTTCCTCTTTACTGATTCAGACCTGGAAACAATCCAAGGAGATAAATCCAACCCAAAGTAGCTCAGGTTTTTTCTGGGAGCTAAAACAGTAAAACAGGCAGGTTGATGCTGCATCAGATACATTGCCAGGTACGCAGCTTGTCTTCCATCTTTCCCTTTATGTTGTTCTTTTTAATACTTGCTGATACAATACGTGCCAGTGCATTAGGGGTTAATCTGTCCAATTGTGTTGGCAACAGAAAACCTGCTCCAATAGGAAAGCTCATCAGAAAACTTAAGGACTTAATGTGACCGGGATCACACCTCCAATTTCCCAATAATGAGTTCATGGAGATGAGTAACGGTGAGCTCAGTGAGGCTCTTCCAGGATGGTCCCTCACTAAACAGCTGGACGGCAGGATACTGATTTTGCTTTGATTCATTGATACGTGCTTTCAGCTAATGAGGGGCCATCTGAATTTGCAGTTTATTCTTTCCAGTGATCGTAATTAAAGCTGTCAGAGGTAGTCGTAGTGGCAGATACAGTTTTGTCTTTTAAAAAGCATTTAGACAGTTACATCGGTGTGGTGGGTATAGAGGGATATGGGCCAAGTGTGGGCAATTAGGATTAGTTTAGGGGTTTAAAAAAAGGGTGGCATGGACAAGTTGGGCCAAAGGATCTGTTTCCATGTTGTAAACCTCTATGACTCTATCTAATACCAACATTATTGGGAACCTAGAAAGAGGAGGAGGCCATTCAGCCCCTTAAACCTGTTCCAGCATTCAACTCCACCTGCCTGTCTTGGACCTTGAACCCTTAATTTTTTTTACCTAACAAAGAAGCTATCAATCTCAGCTGAGAAATTTTTATTTCGTCTTCAGCCTTGATAGTTTTTGGGGCAGTGAGGAGCGAGTTCCTTATTTCTGTTCCCTTTGTGTAAAGAAGTGTACCTGACAGCACCCCCAAACAGTGTGGCTCCAATTTTAGATTTCTGCCCTCTTCCTCTGAACTCCCTCCACCCCCACCAGAGGAAATAATTTCTGTCTATTGAATATATCAAATCATTCGATTGTTTTGATATTAAACAGACTCACTTTACATGGCATTATTCAGAGTTAGTCAGGAGGTATTTTTTTGCTTTAGGACCTGAGTGTTCTGCCTTGTAACCTGCAATGTACGAATAATACTTGATCACCTCGGATAAAATACACAGATTTATGAAAATGGCCAAGCTCTTCCTGATCTTTAGGCCTTGTTGGATTGGAGTGGGAATTATTGTGTCTTGTTTTGATCTTTAACAATGAGCCAGGGGTAGTGAATTCTTCAGCCTCCCATGTGACGTTCCAATTTGGCATATTATGGGCTGGCACAAGAAAAGCTGTGCTGAAATCTGCCAGATAGTTTGTAAAATCCCAACTAGTTCTCTCGTTGTTCAAAGAGAACCTGGCATCCATATCTGGTGTGGGCTGCACAAAACCACAGTCCTACACTGCACATTCACCAATGGCAGTGAAATGGACAATTCAGTTTTGCCTCTTCTTTGTCCGCCATGTCGTTACAACAAAGGTATTCTGGTAGCTGTGCACATTAACAAAACCACTGGAATAGATGGATGCAGTTATTTTAAACTCTGGAGCTTCTTCCACAGAGTCCAGTTTTTTCCTGTGTAGCTAGCCTTTAGCCTGTATTAGATTAAGTTGATCTTTCACTACACCCTATCTATGACTAACACTACATTCTGCACTCTCTCGTTTCCTTCTCTATGAATAGTATGTTTTGTCTGTACAGTCACAAAAAACAATACTTTTCACTGTATCCCGATACACGTGACAATAATAAATCAAATTAATTAAAGCAAATCAAATCAGCTGAGGGAATCTCACACACTGCGTTGTCAGTGATGCACATAGCATTCCCAGAATAAAATAAAAACAAATTGGACATGTTGCCAGTGTATTGATTAATGAATTTGCATTGTGGGTCAGTAGTGAATTGCTGAAGCACTGAGCAATGTCATTCTCAGCATGTCCTAGCCTAGTCTCTGCCAATATATAATCCTCTGTGTGCATCTATACAGCACACTCAATGTTTCTCATTAATGTGTACATCATAAAGATTGATTATCTGGTGTTGGTTAAGTCCTGAGATACAATGTGATTAAAAATCAGTGCATAAATACAAGTAGCAAAATGCTTACGAGCCAAAGTAAATTAGATCCTTGGTCCTTTTTCCAATAATTGGGTTAATCACTGTTGAGCAGCAATCGCAACACACTTGACTCCAGTGACCAGCTGTCTTACCCACATCAGAACAGTAGCACCAGAGGATGTACCCATAGTTGCACGGTGGTTAGCACTGTTGCCTCCACGCCGGCTCTGGTCACTGTCTGTATGGAGTTTGCACATTTTCCCTGTGTCTGCGTGGGTTTCCTCCAAGTGCTCCAGTTTCCTCCCACGCTCCAAAGACGTGCATTTAGTTTGCTTGGCCATGCTAAGTTGCCTCTCAGTGTCCTGAGGTGTATAGGTTAGGGGAATTGGAAGAGTAAATACGTGGTGCTACAGGGATAGAGCCTTGGTACATTCCTGTAAGGATGAAGGATTAGTATGGCAAGTTTTGGAACTTGGATAACAAGAGATATTGTGAGCCTAATCAAAGAGAAAAATGAAGCATTTCTCAAAGCTAGGAGGCAGGGAACACACGAGGCAAGTGTGGAGTACAAGGAAAGTAAAAAGAAACTTAAGCAAGGAGTAAGAAGGGCTAACAGGGGTCATGAAAAAGCATTAGCCAGCAGGATTAAGGAAAATCCCAAGGCTTTTTATATATACATAAAGAGCCAGGGAGAGGGTTGGCCCAGTCAAGGACAAGGGAGGGAAACTGGAGCCAGAGGAAATGGGCGAGGTATTAAATGAGTATTTTGCGTCAGTATTCACCAAAGAGAAGGATTTGGTGGATGATGAGTCTAGGAAAGGATGTGCAGTTTGAGTCATGTTGAGATCAAAATGGAGGCGGTATTGGGGTTCTTGAGAAACATTGAGGTAGACAAGTCCCCCAGGGCCTGATGGGATGTACCTCAGAATACTGAGAGAGGCAAGGGAGGAAATTGTTGGGGCCTTGAGAGAAATCTTTGTATCCTCACTGGCTATAGGGGAGACGCAAGAGGATAGCCAATGTTGTTCCTTTGTTTAAGAAGGGTAGTAAGAATAATCCAGGTAATTACAGGCCAGTGAGCCTTATGTCAGAGTTAGGGAAATTATTGGAGAGGATTCTTCAAGACAGGATTTATTCCCACTTGGAAATAAGTGGATGTATTAATGAGAGGCAACATGGTTTTGTGAAGGGGAGGTTGTGTCTCACTAACTTAATTGAGTTTTTCGAGGAAGTGACGAAGATGATTGATGAGGGTAGGGCAGTAAATGTTGTCTACATGGACTTCAGTAAGGTCTTTGACAAGGTCCCTCATGGCAGACTGGTGCAGAAGGTGAAGTCACAGTGGGATCAGAGGTGAGCTGGCAAGGTGGATACAAAACTGGCTCAGTCAAAGAAGACACAGGGTAGCAGTGGGAGGGTGTGTTTCTGAATGGAGGGCTGTGACAAGTGGTGTTCCTCAGGGATCAGTGCTCGGACCTTTGCTGTTTGTAATATACATAAATGATTTGGAGAAAAATGTAACAGGTTGATTAGTAAGTTTGCAGACAACACAAAGGTTGGTGGATTTGCGGATAGCGATGAGGACTGTCAGAGAATACAGCAGGATATAGATCAGTTGGAGACTTGGGTAGAGAGATGGCAGATGGAGTTTAATCCGGTCAAATGTGAGGTAATGCATTTTGGAAGGTCTAATACAGATAGGAAATATACAGTAAATGGCAGAATGCTTAGGAGTATTGCTGGCAGAGGGATCTGGCTGTAATGGGACACAGGTCACTGAAAGTGGCAATGCAAGTGGCAATACGACATGCTTGCCTTCATCAGCCAGGGTATTGGATTTAAAAATTGGCAAGTCATGTTGCAGCTTTATAGAACCTTAGTTAGGCCGCACTTGGAATATAGTGTTCAATTCAAGTCTACACTACCAGAAAGATGTGGAGACTTTGGAGAGGGTACAAAAAAGATTTACCAGGATGTTGCCCTGGTATGGAGAGCATTAGCTATGAGGAGAGGTTGGAGAAACTTGGTTTGTTCTCCCTGGAACGACAGAGGTTGAGGGGAGACCTGATAGAAGTCTACAAGATTATGAGAGGCATGGACTGAGTGGATGGTCAGAAGCTTTTTCCAAGGTCGAAGAGTCAATGACTAGAGGCCTTGGTCTAAGGTGTGAGGGGCAAGGTTTAAAGGGGATGTACGAAGCAGTTTTTTTACACAGAGAGTAGTGAATGCCTGGAACTCGTGACCAGGAGAGAGAGTGACTTTTACGGGGCATCTTGAATAGGATGGGAATAGAGGGATATGGTCCCAGGAAGGGTCAGGCAGCATGGTCATTGTAGGCTTGGAGGGCTGAAGGGCCTCTTCCTGTGTTGTAATTTTCTTTGTTCTTTGTACTGTGTTCTGTTGGAGAATCGGTGCAGACTCGATGGGCTGAATGGCTTCCTGCACTGACAGGATTTTATGATTCTATATCCTGCCCTTGAAGAAGTCAACTTGAAACTAATGTGTGGAAAGATTATTCAGTGAGTGGATCTGTGAGACAAATATTTCAGGAAAAGTAGATTGATTTATTCAAATGCAAGTTAAATATTTCTCCCAGAAAATAACATTTTGGGCACTGGTATCTGGTAATTTGAGACAAGCTGGGTGGTGAGTGGAGTGAGTTTGGGAGGAACAAGCGATTTTAGACTAATGGGTGACACTGTGGCACAGTGGTTAGCACTGCTGCCTCAGAACGCAGGGACCCAGTTCAATTCCCAGCTTGGGTCACTCTGTGTGGAGTCTGCACATTCTCCCCGTGTCTGTGTGGGTTTCCACCGGGCGCTCTGATTTCTTCCCATAGTTGGAAAGACGTGCTGGTTAGAGTGCATTGGCCGTGCTAAACTCTCCCTCAGTGTACCCGAACAGGCACTGGAATGTGGTGACTAGGGGATTTTCACAGTAACTTCATTGCAGTGTTAATGTAAGCCTATCTGTGACACTAAAAAAACTTTTAATAAAACTTTAAGCAAAGCTTTCCAACTCTGGGGGAGTTTTTCCTGAATGTGATGGGCTTGCTGATTCAGTGAGCAAGCCTGCTGGGCGATACTATGAGATATAATGTGAAAACTCATCATGTGTCTCTGTTTGTGTCATTGATGCGTGGAGCTCCCAATAGCATCAATTGATAACAAATCTAAATCACAGTGAATTTGTCTCTCTGACTTCTGCTCTGTGACCCCACCGACAGAGCTCCACACTTGAGTTTAGTCATTTTGGGGCTGATAGTATTCAAGTGAAGAAATGGAAATAATGTGAATAAAGGCGGAATTTCAACAAAGATCGGTCATGATCTTATTGAATGGTGGAACAGGCTCGAGGGCCTGAATGGCCTCCTTCTGTTCATCTATGACGGAATGTGTTTGGCTCCTTTTACGGGTGGTCTTTTGGGGGTAAATTAAAATTATTTTGGGCTGGGTTGGTTTCAGGTTGGAATTGGAAAAGTGCATGTTGATGAGTTGTGTTTTGGTTTAATTTTGTGTGGATGGGAGGAGGTTAGCAGAAAGAATGAGTGAGCACCAAGTAGGTAGATTATAAACTAAAGAGACTTCTCTGCCACCCCTCTCAGCTACTGACCAGCGTTCAGGTTCTGGTCTGATTCCTTTGAATTTCAGATGACTGATTCATATCCCCATGGCAACATGAGTCAAAAACAGCCAGATAAATGTGAGAAATCCAGCATCACGCATTTTGTTTTACTGACAAAAATTAAATCAATGGCTGAGGGCCAGCTGTTCGCGCCAAACCCTGCAGTGACGGTGGGGGAAGGGATATTAGATTCGTATCAGACACTCAGTATCATCTCACTGGTTCCTTGTTCTGTGCCGAGGTGTAGGTGTATCTGTGCAGTCTGGTTTAGAGATGAGCAAACACTGATCATTAAAACAGTAAGAACATCCCAAAGGCAATTCGCAGGAGCAATTATCACACAAAATGCGATACCAAGTCATATGAGAGATTAGGACATATCTTAGAATCATAAAATCCCTACAGTGCAGAAGGAGACCGTTCAGCCCATCGAGTTTGCACCAACCACAACCACACCCAGGCCCTATTCCCGCAGCCTCACGCATTTCACCCTGCTAATCCCCTGACGCTAAGGGACAATTTAGCACGGCCAATCAGCCTATCCTGCACATCATTGGACTGTGGGTGGAAACCTGAGCACCCAAAGGAAACTCACGCGGAGAACCCACAAACTCCACACAGACAGTGACCCGAGGCTGGAATTGAACCTGGGACCCTGGCGCTGGGAGGCAGCAGTGCTAATCACTGTGCCACAGGTAGGTTTTAACATGCCTCTTAAAGGAGGAGAGAGAGGTGCAGAGGTTTAGGGAGGAAATTCAGAGTTTAGGGCTGAGACAAAGCTGCTAATGGTGGAGCGATGGAAATCTGGGATAGACAAGGGGCCAGAATTGGGGGAGTAGAGATCTTAGGGCTGGAGCAGGGTATAGAAGATAGACAGGGGTGAGTGAGAACATGGCAGGATTTAAATACAAAGCAGACCAGGAGCCAGTGCATGTCATTGCGCACGGGGTTGATGGATGGAGTGGACTTGGTGCAAATTAAGTTATGGGAGGCAGGGATTTGGATGTGCTCAGGTTTATTTAGGGTTAAATGTGGGAGGCTGGCCAGATGTACAGGAATCACTAACTCGGATGTGAGTTTAAACAGCAGATTACATAATGTTTACAGAAACAGGATCCTCAGCATCACAAATTCGGGAAGGGCCAACATGTTAACAGCACAAGCATGATCTCGAATGTAACCATAATGAAATGCAAAATCCAGAAGTTACACATGGAGTGCAAGGCTCTGAGCTAAA
The DNA here is from genome assembly GCA_037974335.1 of Prionace glauca. Taxonomy (NCBI): domain Eukaryota; kingdom Metazoa; phylum Chordata; class Chondrichthyes; order Carcharhiniformes; family Carcharhinidae; genus Prionace; species Prionace glauca. The sequence goes on along the minus strand of CM075730.1, from coordinate 990,166 downwards.
CTGCAGCAATAGCCAACATCCTCACACTTCCATATTGTTGGCCAAACAGCTGAAATAAGTGGAGCTCAGTTAGCAGTCATTGCTGCTTCGGAAATGACTGCGGATAAGTGCATAGCTTCTGACATTGTGCTCATTCTCCCCACTCCCTTCCCTGTGTGTTCAATATCCCAATTTATTCTGCAGCATGTATATTCCCAAGTCTTGGGGGTACGAGTCATTCGCCACCCTCATTCATTAATTCACAGAACCTAACAGCCCACACCAACTCAAAACCCACCCCCACACCAACTCAAAACCCACCCCCACACCAACTCAAAACCCACCCCCACACCAACTCAAAACCCACCCCCACACCAACTCAAAACCCACCCCCACACCAACTCAAAACCCACCCCCACACCAACTCAAAACCCACCCCCACACCAACTCAATCCCACTTTCACAATCCTAATCCATCTCCATTCCAATCCAGTAAACCCAACCCTACCCCTGCCTCTCAACTCCAATCCCAGCCCCAGTGGGGAGGGGGTAGATACTAAATCCAGTCATACCGATCTATATGGTGCGACATTACCTCACGTAATAATTCCAAATAGAGAGTCAGTACGTTGCTGAAAGATCAGATCAAATAGTAATCTGCCTTTTATCTCATCTTGGATTGAAAAACTGGGAAAGAGACAGATGGGTTCGCAACTGAAACTGGAAATAATAATTAGACGTACAAAGTTATATTGTAATAGACATAGATAACTGTTCAGTTGCTTTTTGTTGTACAACTAATGAAGTTGTGTTCCACAGATATTGGTGTTGGAAGTGACTCAGTATGTGCCCGCCATCAATCCCATCATATCAAGTCAGTTGATTCTCTGACAGGATCACATTTGTCGCTTGGAAGAACTTCAAAAAACTTTCCTGGAAAATATCGGAGTTTGGTGAGTGAATGTTGAACTTGAGGTGAAATTTCAAAGTAAAGAAATAATTGCAGAGAAAATGAGAGCAATCTGGCAATCAGGTGGATTATTGGGTGTCGAGATTGCATCCACATTGCCTGCGCCTTCTCCCAGTGAGTGAAACTGTGTGAGGGGAGCCCTGCTTCATAAGGTGCACTCTGTTAGTCCCACACCTCACACTTTCCCAGCTGGGAATTATACTGAATAGTCTTTCAACAGGCACAGTGCTAACCACTGTATTTCTCTAACAATGATGTGGAGATGAAGGTGTTGGTCTGTGGTAAGCACAATAAGAAGTCTCAGAACACCAGGTTAAAGTCCAACAGGTTTATTTGGTAGCAAAAGCCACAAACTTTCGGAGCACTATCCCTTCATCAGGTGAGTGGGAGTTGTGTTCATAAACAGCACATATAGACACAAACTTATGTCTGTGTTGATAATAAGAACATAAGAACATAAGAAATAGGAGCAGGAGTAGGCCATCTAGCCCTTCGAGCCTGCCCCGCCATTCAATAAGGTCATGGCTGATCTGTCGTGGCTCAGTTCCACATTCCCGCCCTCTCCCCATAACCCTTAATCCCCTCGCTTATCAAAAACCCATCAACCCGCTTCTTGAAAATATTTAGCGAGGCAGCCTCCACCACTTCAACACGCAGAGAATTCCAGAGATTCGCCACCCTTTGAGTGAAGAAGTTCCTCCTCAACTCCGTTCTAAACCGCCCCCCCTTTATCTTGAGGCTGTGCCCCCTAGTCCTACTATCCTTTCTGAGCAGGAAGAGTCTCTCCACCTCTATCCTATCCATCCCATTCATCATCTTATACGTCTCAATGAGATCTCCTCTCATTCTTCTAAACTCTAACGAGTACAAGCCTAGTTCATTCAGCCTCTCCTCATAGCTCAACCCCCTCAACTCTGGTATCAGCCGAGTAAACCTCCTCTGCGCTCCCTCCAAGGCCAAAATATCTGTGCAGGTGCGGCGCCCAAAACTGCACACAGTACTCCAGCTGCGGCCTCACCAATGCCCTATACAGCTGCAGCAAGACCTCCCTACTTTTATATTCAATCCCCCTCGCTATGAAGGCCAACATCCCATTCGCCTTCCTGACCACCTGCTGCACCTGCAGGCTGGGTTTTTGCGATATGCGTGATCTTCTTGGAGATCCTTCCACTTGGAGCTGGCTCTCTAAAAAGATTGTGCATATCAACACCGACATAAGTTTGTGTCTGTATGTGCCCTGTTTGTGAACACAACTCCCACTCACTTGATGAAGGGATACTGCTCCGAAAGCTTGTGGCTTGTACTACCAAATAAACCTGTTGGATATTAACTTGGTGTTGTGAGACTTCTTTCTTCTCTAACAAAACAGGCATCTCTTAGTACTGCGTGATTCTTAACCATCCTTGGGGCTGTCAGGTCTTTTTATTTCTTTTCCCAATTACGCACCTAGTATTTTTTGGATGTTACTCTTACGACAACTTGACTTTAATCTTCAAGATGACATTTTGATGTGTCTTGAGCTGAGAAACTCGCTGCTATTCTCCCATTGTGGTTCTGATACCCAAAGCCTCTCATCCCTGGCACAATTCTAGTAAATCTCCTCTGCATCTTCTCTTAACGCCTTAACACCTTTCTGCAGTCTGTTACTCCTGAACTGGACACACTAGCCCAGCTGAGGCCTGACCAATTATTTCTGTTTTATTTATATTCATTTGTGGGACATGGGTGTTGCTGGCTGGCCAGCATTTATGGCATATCCCTAGTTACTGTTGAACTGAGTGGCTTACTGGCCCATTTCAGAGAGAGTTGAGAGACAACCACATTGCTGTGGTTCTGAAGTCACATGTAAACCGGAAAAGGAAGGTAGATTTTCTTCCCTTAAGGACATTAATGAACCAATTGGGTTTTCCTGACAATTGACAATGGTTTAATGGTCATCAACAGATTCTTAATTCCAGGTAGTTTTTATTGAATTCAGATTCCACCATTTGCTGTGTCTGTATTTGAACCCAGGCCCCCAGAGCATTAACTGAATTTTTGAATTAATAGTCTACCGATAATACCACTAGGCCATCACCTCCCCTAGCCTGACTTCTAATTGCAAATATTCCTCTCTCTTTCTCTCTGTAGGATATGACTGATAACAGTAACCATTATATGGTGGTGAAAGCAAAATTCAACTTTTATCAGACCAATGAGGATGAACTGTGCTTCAACAAGGGTGATATTATCCATGTGACCAGAATTGAGGAAGGTGGCTGGTGGGAGGGGATGCTAAATGGCAAAAATGGATGGTTCCCCAGCAATTACGTGAGAGAAATAAAATCTAACGGTAAGTTGTCAAATTGGCAAGTAGATCTGAAGTTTTCAAATACCCCAAGAGGCAATAGAATATTTTTAGTGTAGAGGTTTCCGATCTAGTCGAGAGAGGGATTTCAAAAACTTGCATTGCTTTTGCCCCCTGCAGGCTAGAGCTTGTAATTCAAGTGTTACAAAGAAATGTTTACATAAGCAGGTTCAATGATAGATATTGAAAGTATGTATAAATGGTGACGACAGGAAATGTATACACAGACAAGATGTTTTAAGTTATTGTGCAACTAAGTGGTGTTCAAATTAATTAAGAAAAGCTACCTGTTATCCTGAGAAGATACAGGTCAATCTTAATCCACTTGATACAACTGAGTAGATTTCTCGCTAACTTTGGAAAAACGTTAATAGCCAACTAGATTGGTGCGGAGTGGGAGTCACTTGTGGCAGGTTTCCTTCCCTAAATGACATGAATGAATCCGTTGAGTTTATAGAATAATAGCTACATGGTCACTTTAACTGAGACCAGCTCTTTACCAGCTCATTGTACTGAGTGAATGCTGAATATTTTGTGGTGCTGTTTTGGATGAACTGTTAAACCTCTCAGGTAGATGTGAAAGATCCCATGGCACCATTTGACAAAGAGCAGCGGAGATTTCTTGGGAATCCTGGATCAGTGTTAACCCCTCCACCAATATCACTAACACAGACTGTCTGCCCCTTTCGCATGGCATTCTGCCGTGTGCAAAATGGCTGCTGCACTTCCTGCTTTACAACAATAACTGCACTTCCAAACACTTGGTGGGACTTCCTGGAATTCCAAAAAGTGCTCTAGCAATGCAAGTTCTTTCTGAGCATCTCAAGGATTTGTGGTTATAGAGTCATAAAGATTTACAGCATGGCCCAACTTGTCCATGCTGCCCAGTTTTTAACCGTTAAGCTAGGCCCAATTGTCCGCATTTGGCCTATATCTCTCTATCCCCATCTTACGCATGTAACTGTCTAAATGTTTTTAAAAGACAAAATTGTACCCACCTCTACTATTACCTCTGGCAGTTTGTTCCACTCACTCACCACCGTCTACAAAAAGTTGCCCCACTGGACTTCCTCCCTCTCACCTTAAACCTATGCCCTCTAGTTTTAGACTTCTCTACCACTGGGAAAAGATGTTGACTATCTACCTTATCTGTGCCCCTCATTATTTTAAAGACCTCTGTAAGATCTTCCCAAAGTCTTCTACGCTCCAGTGAAAGAAGTCCCAGTCTATCCAGCCTCTCCTTATAATTCGAACCATCAAGTCCCGGTAGCATGCTGGTAAATCTTCTCTGCGCTTCTTCTAGTTTAATAATATCCTTTCTACAATAGAGTGATCAAAACTGTGCACAGTATTACCAATGTCTTGCACAACTTCAACAAGACATTCCAACTTCTGTATTCAGTGTTCTGACTAAGGAAACCATGCATGCCAAATGCCTTCTTCACCAGTGACTCCACATTCAAGGAGCTATGAACCTGTACCCCTCAATCTCTTTGTTCAGTAACCTCTCCCCAGTTGCCCTACCATTAACTGAGTAAGTCCTGCCCTGGTTCAATCTACCAAAATGCATCACTTCACATTTATCTAAATTAAACTCCATCTGTCATTTGTCAGCCCACTGGCCCCATTGATCAAGATCCTGTTGCAATTGGAGATAACTTTCTTCACTGTCCACTATGCCACCAATCTCGGTGTCGTCTGCAAACTTACTAACCATGCCTCCTACATTCTCACCCAAATCATTTTTGGGATTAAATTATCAGCATGAGTTGCTGAACTTTGATCTCTGTCTACTGTATAAAATCCTTTAATCATATTAGCCAGCCCAATTAGACCCACTAATCTCCTATACTCAGTGGAGTACAAACTGAATCAGTGCAATGCAGGTGGTAACCGCAACACCACCATCAAACCAGCAGATAAAGGGGGGGCCACTGTCATACTGAACAGAACAGATTACTGCAAAGAAGTGTACCGACAACTGAACAACGGAACAGTTACCCACAGATCCGACCAAAGAACACACCCATCAACTCAATAGGCTGATCAAGACCTTTGATCCGGAACTTCAGAGCAATCTCCGTGCTCTCATCCTACGTACTCCCCATGTTGAAGATCTCTACTGCCTCCCGAAGATACACAAGGCCAACACACCCAGCCGTCCCATCGTATCAGGCAATGGGACCCTCTCTGGCTACGTCGAGGGCATCCTGAAACCCATTGCACAAAGAGCCCCCAGTTTCTGTCATGACACTACGGACTTCCTACTGAAACTCAGCACACACGGAGCAGTTGAACCAGGGACACTCCTTGTCACAATGGATGTCTTGGCGCTCTACACCAGCATTCCCCACAACGATGGCATTGCTGCAACTGCCTCAGTACTCAACACCGACAACTGCCAGTTTCCAGATGCAATTTTACAACTCATCCGCTTCACCCTGGACCACAATGTCTTCACCTTCAACAACCAGTTCTTCATCCAGACACATGGAACAGCCATGGGGACCAAATTTGCACCTCAATATGCCAACATCTTTATACACAGGTTTGACCAAGACCCCTTCACTGCACAGGACCTTCAACCAATGCTATACACTAGATACAGTGATGACATTTTCTTCCTTTGGACTCATGGTGAACAATCACTGAAACAACTATATGATGACATCAACAAGTTCCATTCCACCATCAGACTCACCACGGACTATTCTCCGGAATCGGTTACATTCTCGGACACACGCATCTCCATTAAGGACGGTCACCTCAGCACCTCACTGTACTGCAAGCCCATGGATAACCTCACAATGCTCCACTTCTCCAGCTTCCACTTTAAACACGTTAAAGAAGCCATTCCCTACGGACAAGCCCTCCGTATACACAGGATCTGCTCAGATCAGGAAGATTGCAACAGACATCTCCAGGCACTAAAAGATGCCCTCATAAGAACAGGATATGGCGCTTGACTCATTGATCGAGTGTTCTGATGTGTTACAGCGAAAAACCGCACTGAACTCCTCAGAAGACAAGCACGGGACATGGTGGACGGAACACCCTTCGTCATCCAGTACTTCTCCGGAGCAGAGAAGCTATGACATCTTCTCCAGAGCCTTCAACCTGTCATTGATGAAGACGAACATCTTGCCAAGGCCATCCCCACTTCTTGCCTTCAAACAACTGCACAACCTCAAACAGACCATTGTCTGCAGCGAACTACCCAGCCTTCAGGAGAACAGTGACCACAACACCACACAACCCTGCCACAGCACCCTCTGCAAGACATGCTGGATCATCGATATGGATGCCATCATCTCATGTGAGAACACCATCCACCAGGTACACGGTAAATACTCTTGCAATTTGGCCAACATTGTCTACCTGATACACTGCAGGAAAGGATGTCCCGAAGCATGGTACATTGGGGAGACCACGCAGATGCTATGGTAACAGATGAATGAACATCGCTCAACAATCACCAGGCAGGAGTGTTCTCTTCCTGTTGGGACACTTCAGCAGTCACGGGCATTCAGTCTCTGATCTTCGGGTAAACATTCTCCAAGGCTGTTTTCACGACACATGACAACGCAGACTTGCTGAGCAGAGACTGATAGCCAAGTTCCACACACGTGAGAATGGCTTCAGCCAGGATCTTGGGTTCGTGTCACACTATCTGTAATCCCCACGACTTGTCTGGGCTTGCAACATCTCACTAACTGTCCTGTCTGGAGACAATACACATCTCTTTAACCTGTGCTTAACCCTCTCTCCACTCACACTGTCTGCACCTTTAAGATTTGATTACGTGTAAAGATTCGCATTCCAACCATTATCTTGTAACTGAGTTTGTGTCTGTATATGTCCTATTTTGTGAACACAACTTCCACTTACCTGATGGAGTCTGAGATTTCGAAAGCTAGTGTTGCAAAATAAATCTGTTGGACTTTAACCTGGTGTTGTGAGACTTCTTACTGTGCTTACCCCAGACCAACGCTGGCATCTCCACATCTTGCCTGTACAGTGCAGAGGAGAGTGGCAGGGCAGGTTGTTGGTGACATGGGATGAGCAAGAATTTGATGAGCTGGGGCTCTGCTTTCTCAGCGATGAACCCTTTGGCACAGAGAGAGTTTGCCAAACTACTTGGATGAGTAATGTAATGGTGTTGCGATTTTTAATTTCTCCTTAAGCATTGCTGGCAAGGCTAGCATTTATTTCCCATCCCCAACTGCCATTGAAACAGAACGGCTTACTTGGCCATTTCTGTGGGCAGTTCAGAGTCAATCACATTGGTCCTACTTGGTGAGGAACATGTAGGAAGAATGAGTATCCCCTGTCCCTCTCTCTTTACTCTCCTCCTATTTTAATCTTTTTGCGGAGCTTGCAGTGCGTTTATTTCTGATTAAATGATGAGCTGGCCGGGTTTTAGATTCTGATTTATGTTGCGGGTTAAATATTTTGTGCTGGTGTTCGTTAATTAAAAGCTTGGCAACTGATTCATTCCACAGAGAAGCCGGTCTCACCAAAGTCAGCAACTTTGAAAAGTTCTCCAAAAGGATTTGAAACTCCTCCAATTAGTAAAAGCTACTACAATGTGGTGAGTGACACATCTTGTTTGTATTGAATGGGTTTTGAAGAAGGGCTTTCTGCTAAAATGTGTTGCTTTGGTGGCATTTCAACACAGCCACCAAACTGAGGGGCTATTTTGAAGGCCCTGTATATTTTGCCTCCATGTATATCTGTTTGTGTGGGAAGATGTAGCAGTGCAGTGGTACAGCCTGCAAAACAAAACTTTCTGTAATGATGCAGTTGATGTCTTTGTGGCGAGATTTGATTTGAAAAAGATCACTAACAAAATATGTTGATTACATTACAGGCAAGTTTTTTTTGCTAATGAATTTGGGAAAAATCTGTTCAGGAACACAGTTTATGGGGAGAAGAAAGCATTTTTTTTAGGGAAATATGTGATGGAAGCAGAAGTTACCAGTTTAAAGCTGCTGCAGGTATCGGTTTACGTCGTTGATGTTTATCACACAATTCACAAGGACCTTTAAAAATACATCTGACTGAAGCTCAATTTGACATTGAACCATCACAGGAGATATTGACCACAAGAGATCAAAGAGGCAGATTTTAAGGGCCATTTTAAAGGAGGAGACAGAGGTGGAGAAACATGAGGGGATTCCAGAGTTTAAAGCCCAGATAGATTTGGTTTGATTTGATTTGATCTATTATTGTCTCATGTATTAGCATACAGTGAAAAGTATTGTTTCTTGTGCGCTATACAAAGCATACTGTTCATAGAGAAGGAAACGAGAGTGTGCAGAATGCAGTTTTACAGTGATAGCTAGGGTGTGGAGAAAGATCAACTTAATCCAAGGTAAATCCATTCAAAAGTGACAGCAGCAGGGAAGAAGCTGTTCTTGAGTTGGTTTGTACGTGACCTCAGACTTTTGTATCTCTTTCCTGACAGAATGTCCGGGATGCGTGGGGGTCCTTAATTATGCTGGCTACTTTGCCGAGGCAGCAGCAAGTGTAGACAGTGTCAATGGATAGAAGGCTGGTTTGCGTGAGGGATTGGGCTACATTCACGACCCTTTGCAGTTTCTTGCAATCTTGGGCAGAGCAGGAGACATACCAAACTGTGATGTAACCAGAAAGAATATTTTCGGTAGTGTATCTGTAAAAGTTGGTGAGAGTTGTATCAGACATGCCAAATTTCCTCAGTCTCCTGAGGAAGTAGAGTCATTGGTGAGCTTTCTTAATTATAGTTGACATCAATGATGGAGTGACAACAGTGAGAGATGAGCTGAGTGGCAGAATTGGAAGAATGTTCATGTCTCAGAGCTTTGGTGAGGTTATTACTTTTAATTAGTTTAATTTCTTTTGTTACTGAGACTTTAGTGAGGAACTAAACTGACCAGGGTTACTTGGATATATCCTTGAATTAATGAAATAAGGATATTTATAACTGTGGTGGAGGGTGGAACTATCCTCTTCACACTGTGACCATTTCAATGGAAGAAACCATTAACATTCAGATTGCCCAACTGCTGTGAAAAGGGAATGAGTTCCACACAGGATTTCACCTCCAGTTCATCACTGAATGTCTCCTGTTCACACTTGGTACTCTACATTTGAACAGTAAAGTTGATGAGCATGGTGTTTTTTTGACCAGTGTAAAAGGATTGCTTTGAGCTGAAATTTTCTTCAATGAAGCTTGTCTTCATGTAAAGACAGCAGAGTGATAATGTTCACTTTGCTCTTTGGGTATAAGGCGTGACTTTAACTCCATGCTCCATGGGTCAGGTTAGCGTGCAATGTGTTCCTTGCGTGAACATCTGCTGGTTCCTATAGTGATGGTTTTTATGGCCTAATTAAATTGGTCTGTTCAGTTTGTCCCCAAGTGGCTCCTCAGCAGTTTTTATAATGGCTGCTGTGTACGGACACATGAATAATGGAATCAGATGGACAGCTGGCACGTTGAACTTTTCTCAGCAGGACACTGAGCAGACTTGTCCCTGCATTAACCAACAGCCCTCGATACCGTGAGCACATACTGCCCTGATGACACCGCGGTGTGACAGGAAGCTGTGTGTGATTGACTCCGGTTATATTCAGCCGGAGAGTCAGGCGAGACAAAGATATGGAAGCTTGAACTCCATAGACAGCGTGCTCCCTCTCGCTCTCACAATCTGCCTATTTTTAGTTTCTGTATGGCTGAAGCTGAAATTAAATCTCTATCAGGTTTTTATGGGAGGGAATCCTCATAGTTGTTGATCTCAGCAATGTTGATTCCTAAGGCTGGAAACCTTGGGTTAATTGGGGTCAGAGCTGGTCACCAGCAAGATCCCAAAGTGAACCTTCTGTGTGTTATAGTTTGAGTGTTTGTCCTTTTCCCGTGGAGCCTTTGATCATTCATAGAATCCATACAGTACAGGAGGAGGCCATTCAGCCCATCAAGTCTGTACCGACGACAATCCCACCCAGGCCCTATTCCCATAACCTCGCAAATTTACCCTGCTAATCCCCTGACATTAAGGGACAATTTAGCATGGTCAATCAACTTAACCCACACATCTTTGGACTGTGGGAGGAAACCAGAGCATCTGGAGGAAACCCACACAGACACGGGGGGAAACGGCAAACCCCACACAGACAGTTACCAAGGCTGGAATAGAACCTGGCTCCCTGGTGCTGTGAGACAGCTAACCACTGTGCCACACATTGTCTGAGGCAGCTACCAGTTCCAGCCCACTTCTTCACCTTTATCTCCGCACCAATACATGGAAGTACATAGAATTTATACAATTCAGATTAATTTCTTCTTGATGCGATAAAGAGTTGTGAGAAGCAAATGATGTGAGACCATGTACACAAAGAGAATACACAGAGACAAAGGAATGGGAGAGACTAATGGGATGTTGGAGAATGCACTTCAGTTCTATCGAACCCTGGGCTGATTGTTCACTTCTGAACGTTGCACCTCAGGAAGGATATATTGTTCATTGAAAGGTTCGGTGCCATTTCATTAGCATAATACTGTGGCTAAAATGGGTTAAATTATGATGCCAACTTGCATTGAGTAGGTTTCATTTCCTCGAGTGTAGCATATTAATAAGTGATCCTGTCTGGGTTTATAAGATGACTAAAGGTTTTTAGTAGGATGGTGGGAGATAAACTATTTCCTCTGATGTCACATAGTCTCCCTTCCTCTTGGGGCTCTAATGTATATTCCCCCCCTCCCCCACATCCCCACCCCCTTCCAGATGCTGTATTTGGGGGTCAACTGACAGTTTGAAAACTGGGATTGATAGATTTTAGTTAACTAAGGGCTACGGAGACAATGTGGGAAGGTATAGCACAGCCGTAGTTGAATTGAGTGGCAGAACAGGCTGAAAGGGGCTGAATGGAGTTGATTTGATCCCAGCCTTGTTTTTTTTATAACACTGACCTTCTGATGGGAGCAGGTGCAGAGTATAGAGACTGGAAAGTTAACGTTTGCTCCCGATTTTCCACCCAATAATTATAATTGCTGATGTTTGACTTTGTCAAATCCTTTGGGTTAATTTGAGGACATTTGAAGCGGTTGTGTTGTGATTCGGTGTCTGCCAGCTAGTGACGGTTCACTCTCTATGTAGGTCATTCAGTCCCATTTTGTTAGAGGCTGGATTTTTGCCTTGGGCCCTGCTTCTGAGACTGTGTGGTGTAGTTGTACGAGACATGCACAGTGACTGAGGGAACAGCAGTGTGCTGAGCTGCTCAAGGTTTTGTGCTTTTCAGATTCCGTGGTCCTGATGTGGATCAGTGAAGCTCAGGTTGAAGAATGCTGCTGTGTGGCTAGATAACCCTGAGGTGGAGGAGTTTGATTCAAGGCCGGTAATGTTTCATGGGTTCCTGTAGCAGTTTGGACATGAGACAGAAAGATCGAGGAAATGAGGTGATGACTGCAACAGTGACAGAGAACGTTACTGATGTCCCAGGCAAATCTCACTCTGAGGTTGGGGGAGGAAGGATTGAGTTTGGGGAATTTATTGGTTTTATTTGGAAACGTTGTACTGAAGATTGCCCATGACAGTAACCCTGCTGAATCAGTGTTTTACTGAGTGTTACAGAAGCTAGCAGCGAGGGTAATGGTGGGGTCAGTGAGTGGGAGCTTGGGCCAATGCTGGGGGTCAGAGCCGAGGGAGACCCTAGAGTGAGTGACCAGCTCAAAATAGGGACCGATGGAGACTTTGGATCCTGGGGTGTCTGTTATATCTTCAATGTTGGACTCCTGTCTGGGATCATGAACTAATCTCGAGCTGTGAGCAGTGACTTGTGGGAATGGTCTCCATTACACCACAGCGCCTGGAAAGGTTTCCTATCAAGGCAGGGGCAGTTGTGACTTCCTGGTTTAATAAGTGGATCTCGGCCAAATTAGTGGACCTGGGTTCGATTCCTGGCTCGGGTCACTGTCTGTGTGGAGTTTGCATGTTCTCCTCATGTCTGCATGGGTTTCCTCCCACAGTGCAAAGCTGTGCGGGTTAGGTTGATTGGCCATGCTAAAAATTGCCCCTTAGTGTCCTGAGATGCGTAGGTTAGAGGGATTAGTGGGTAAAGTATGAAGAGATATGGGGGTAGAGCCTGGGTGGGATTGTGGTCGGTGCAGACTCGATGGGCTGAAGGGCCTCTTTCTGCATTGTAGGGCTCTATGATTCTATGAAACCTCTCCCCGTTTGTGTTCAGACTTCAGTCCAGAGTATTGAGCAGAAAATCCAGGCAGCCACTCCCAATGTAGTGCTGAGGGAGTGCCGCACTGTCAGAGGGTCAGTACTGAGGGAGTGCCGCACTGTCAGAGGGTCAGTGCTGAGGGAGTGCCTCACTGTCAGAGGGTCAGTGCTGAGGGAGTGCCGCACTGTCAGAGGGTCAGTGCTGAGGGAGTGCCGCACTGTCAGAGGGTCAGTGCTGAGGGAGTGCCGCACTGTCAGAGGGTCAGTGCTGAGGGAGTGCCGCACTGTCAGAGGGTCAGTGCTGAGGGAGCGCCGCACTGTCAGAGGGTCAGTGCTGAGGGAGTGCCGCACTGTAAGAGGGACAGTGCTGAGGGAGCGCCGCACTGTCAGAGGGTCAGTGCTGAGGGAGTGCCTCACTGTCAGAGGGTCAGTGCTGAGGGAGTGCCGCACTGTCAGAGGGTCAGTGCTGAGGGAGTGCCGCACTGTCAGAGGGTCAGTGCTGAGGGAGTGCCGCACTGTAAGAGGGTCAGTGCCGAGGGAGTGCCGCACTGTCAGGGGGTCAGTGCTGAGGGAGTGCCTCACTGTCAGAGGGTCAGTGCTGAGGGAGTGCCGCACTGTCAGAGTGTCAGTGCTGAGGGAGTGCCGCACTGTCAGAGGGTCAGTGCTGAGGGAGTGCCGCACTGTCAGAGGGTCAGTGCTGAGGGAGTGCCGCACTGTCAGAGGGTCAGTGCTGAGGGAGTGCCGCACTGTAAGAGGGTCAGTGCCGAGGGAGTGCCGCACTGTCAGGGGGTCAGTGCTGAGGGAGTGCTTCACTGTCAGAGGGTCAGTGCTGAGGGAGTGCCGCACTGTCAGAGGGTCAGTGCTGAGGGAGCGCCGCACTCTCAGAGGGTCAGTGCTGAGGGAGCGCCGCACTGTCAGAGGGTCAGTGCTGAGGGAGTGCCGCAGTGTCAGAGGGTCAGTGCTGAGGGAGTGCCGCGCTGTCGGAGGGTCAGTACTGAGGGAGTGCCGCAGTGTCAGAGGGTCAGTGCTGAGGGAGTGCCGCAGTGTCAAAGGGTCAGTGCTGAGGGAGTGCCGCACTGTCAGAGGGTCAGTGCTGAGGGAGTGCCGCACTGTAAGAGGGTCAGTGCCGAGGGAGTGCCGCACTGTCAGGGGGTCAGTGCTGAGGGAGTGCCTCACTGTCAGAGGGTCAGTGCTGAGGGAGTGCCGCACTGTCAGAGGGTCAGTGCTGAGGGAGTGCCACACTGTCAGAGGGTCAGTGCTGAGGGAGCGCCGCACTGTCAGAAGGTCAGTGCTGAGGGAGGGTGCGCTGTCGGAGGGTCAGTACTGAGGGAGTGCCGCACTGTCAGAGGGTCAGTGCTGAGGGAGCGCCGCACTGTCAGAGGGTCAGTGCCGAGGGAGTGCCGCACTGTAAGTGGGTCAGTGCCGAGGGAGTGCCGCACTGTCAGAGGGTCAGTGCTGAGGGAGTGCCACACTGTCAGAGGGTCAGTGCTGAGGGAGCGCCGCACAGTCAGAGGGTCAGTGCTGAGGGAGTGCCGCACTGTAAGAGGGTCAGTGCTGAGCGAGCGCCGCACTGTCAGAGGGTCAGTGCTGAGGGAGTGCCGCACTGTCAGAGGGTCAGTGCTGAGGGAGTGCCGCACTGTAAGTGGGTCAGTGCCGAGGGAGTGTCGCACTGTCGGGGTCAGTGCTGAGGGAGTGCCTCACTGTCAGAGGGTCAGTGCTGAGGGAGTGCCGCACTGTAAGAGGGTCAGTGCTGAGGGAGTGCCGCACTGTCAGGGGGTCAGTGCTGAGGGAGTGCTGCGCTGTCGGAGGGTCAGTACTGAGGGAGTGCCGCACTGTCAGAGGGTCAGTGCTGAGGGAGTGCCGCACTGTAAGAGGGTCAGTGCTGAGGGAGTGCCGCACTGTCAGAGGGTCAGTGCTGAGGGAGTGCCGCACTGTAAGTGGGTCAGTGCCGAGGGAGTGTCGCACTGTCGGGGTCAGTGCTGAGGGAGTGCCTCACTGTCAGAGGGTCAGTGCTGAGGGAGTGCCGCACTGTAAGAGGGTCAGTGCTGAGGGAGTGCCGCACTGTCAGGGGGTCAGTGCTGAGGGAGTGCTGCGCTGTCGGAGGGTCAGTACTGAGGGAGTGCCGCACTGTCAGAGGGTCAGTGCTGAGGGAGTGCCGCACTGTAAGAGGGTCAGTGCTGAGGGAGTGCCGCACTGTCAGGGGGTCAGTGCTGAGGGAGTGCCGCACTGTCAGAGGGTCAGTGCTGAGGGAGTGCCACACTGTCAGAGGGTCAGTGCTGAGGGAGTGCCGCACTGTAAGAGGGTCAGTGCCGAGGGAGTGCCGCACTGTCAGGGGGTCAGTGCTGAGGGAGTGCCGCACTGTCAGAGGGTCAGTGCTGAGGGAGTGCCGCACTGTAAGTGGGTCAGTGCCGAGGGAGTGCCGCACTGTCAGGGGGTCAGTGCTGAGGGAGTGCCTCACTGTCAGAGGGTCAGTGCTGAGGGAGTGCCGCACTGTCAGAGGGTCAGTGCTGAGGGAGCGCCGCACTGTCAGAGGGTCAGTGCTGAGGGAGTGCCGCACCGTCAGAGGGTCAGTGCCGAGGGAGTGTCGCACTGTCAGGGGGTCAGTGCTGAGGGAGTGCCTCACTGTCAGAGGGTCAGTGCTGAGGGAGTGCCGCACTGTCAGAGGGTCAGTGCTGAGGGAGTGCCGCACTGTCAGAGGGTCAGTGCTGAGGGAGTGCCGCACTGTAAGAGGGTCAGTGCCGAGGGAGTGCCGCACTGTCAGGGGGTCAGTGCTGAGGGAGTGCCTCACTGTCAGAGGGTCAGTGCTGAGGGAGTGCCGCACTGTCAGAGTGTCAGTGCTGAGGGAGTGCCGCACTGTCAGGGGGTCAGTGCTGAGGGAGTGCCTCACTGTCAGAGGGTCAGTGCTGAGGGAGTGCCGCACTGTCAGAGGGTCAGTGCTGAGGGAGTGCCGCACTGTCAGAGGGTCAGTGCCGAGGGAGTGTCGCACTGTCAGGGGGTCAGTGCTGAGGGAGTGCCTCACTGTCAGAGGGTCAGTGCTGAGGGAGTGCCGCACTGTCAGAGGGTCAGTGCTGAGGGAGTGCCGCACTGTCAGAGGGTCAGTGCTGAGGGAGTGCCGCAGTGTAAGAGGGTCAGTGCCGAGGGAGTGCCGCACTGTCAGGGGGTCAGTGCTGAGGGAGTGCTTCACTGTCAGAGGGTCAGTGCTGAGGGAGTGCCGCACTGTCAGAGGGTCAGTGCTGAGGGAGTGCCGCAGTGTCAGAGGGTCAGTGCTGAGGGAGTGCCGCGCTGTCGGAGGGTCAGTACTGTGGGAGCGCCGCACTGTCAGAGGGTCAGTGCTGAGGGAGTGCCGCGCTGTCGGAGTGTCAGTACTGAGGGAGTGCCGCAGTGTCAGAGGGTCAGTGCTGAGGGAGTGCCGCAGTGACAGAGGGTCAGTGCTGAGGGAGTGCCGCACTGTCAGAGGGTCAGTGCTGAGGGAGCGCCGCACTGTCAGAGGGTCAGTGCTGAGGGAGTGCGGCAGTGTCAGAGGGTCAGTGCTGAGGGAGTGCCGCACTGTCAGAGGGTCAGTGCTGAGGGAGTGCCGCGCTGTCGGAGGGTCAGTGCTGAGGGAGTGCCGCACTGTCAGAGGGTCAGTGCTGAGGGAGTGCCGCGCTGTCGGGGGGTCAGTGCTGAGGGAGTGCCGCACTGTCGGAGGGTCAGTGCTGAGGGAGCGCCGCACTGTCAGAGGGTCAGTGCTGAGGGAGTGCCGTGCTGTTGGAGGGTCAGTGCTGAGGGAGCGCCGCACTGTCAGAGGGTCAGTGCTGAGGGAGTGCCGCACTGTCAGAGGGTCAGTGCTGAGGGAGCGCCGCACTGTCAGAGGGTCAGTGCCGAGGGAGTGCCGCACTGTCAGAGGGTCAGTGCTGAGGGAGCGCCGCACTGTCAGAGGGTCAGTGCCGAGGGAGTGCCGCGCTGTCGGAGGGTCAGTGCTGAGGGTGTGCCGCACTGTCAGAGGGTCAGTGCCGAGGGAGTGCCGCGCTGTCGGAGGGTCAGTGCTGAGGGAGTGCCGCGCTGTCCGAGGGTCAGTGCTGAGGGAGTGCTGCATTGTTGGTGGTGCAGGCTTTCAGGTGAGACATTAAACTGTTATTCTGTCTGCTTTTTAAGATGATCCTAATTAATACCATAACACAATTCCAGGCAGGGAGATTCTCCCCAGTCTCATGGGCAAAATGTAGCACTTGGACATCGTCCCAGAGACAGATTGTCATGTTGTTTGTGGGATCTTACTTTGCAGCTGTTGGCTGCCACATTGCAACAATGATTACACTTTGTGTACTTCATTGGCTGTGAAGTGCCCTGGGACACCCTGAGGTGCTGAAATTTGCTGCAGAAATTTCTTCCTTTCAAGTGAAATTTTGACTCAGCTTGCTGAGAGTGTTATTCTGTCAGTTGCCATGCTGACATTATGAGGCTGTAGTGTGGTTTAATGGGCATCTGCAGGAAGGAATACCATTCCTACTACAATCTAAGGCATCAGTCAATTGTCTCGCTACAACACGCAAGAGCAAGGAACCTTGTTTAAAACCAGTGTCAAGCTGTTCCAGCCCAGCTGCTGGAGATTTTACTCATTGCATTGCGATTGAATAAATGCCTCAAGTGACAACTGGCCCTATTCCCTCCCGGGCCCTTTCCCCTCCCTGGTCATCCCTCTGAAGCTCCAGTGTATGCAGGTATGGGTGGGGTCAATAATAAAATGTGGCAAGCTCGGGTATTCCGAGACAGTGGCGATTTAGGAAGAGGTCATGTGTTATACCTGCGGTTTTATAGGCAGCTTCACAGTGAGTGTTTATGGAGAATCATGGAGGCGCTGATCGCTGTGTGAGGTTGTCTGGTGAGTTAATCCTTGACCACAACTCCATCAGGCATCCTCCAGCCCTATAGGAAATGGGGAGGGTAGATCCTGTTGGTTGACTCCCTGATCGGAATGTCAAAGTTAGTAATGCCTTGTCAATAGAAAATTCAAAGCACCAAGATGTAGCTCAGCTGTTTGTGAGAAGGGTCTTCCCTTTCAGAGCCTTCCTACATGCCTGGAGTTCCACACCCCCTCTCTCCACCCCCTGAGGTGACTGGTTGGGAAGGAACTGTTGTCTCCCTCCTTCTGGAATGCAGAGAGCTGAAGTGGTTTTTGTCGAGGTTCATCCTGAGTAGCTCCATGAGTCATCCCCTCGGGCTGTTCCCAGGGACGGGGACTCTGTGCTCTACGGGCTGTTTCCAGGGATGGGGACTCTGTGCTCTACGGGCTGTTCCCAAGGACGGGGACTCTCTGCTCTACGGGCTGTTCTCAGGGACGGGGACTCTGTGCTCTACGGGCTGTTCCCAGGGACGGGGACTCTGTGCTCTATGGGCTGTTCCCAGGGACGGGGACTCTGTGCTCTATGGGCTGTTCCCAGGGACGGGGACTCTGTGCTCTATGGGCTGTTCCCAGGGACGGGGACTCTGTGCTCTACGGGCTGTTCCCAGGGACGGGGACTCTGTGCTCTATGGGCTGTTCCCAGGGATGGGGACTCTGTGCTCTACGGGCTGTTCCCAGGGACGGGGACTCTGTGCTCTACGGGCTGTTCCCAGGGACGGGGACTCTGTGCTCTATGGGCTGTTCCCAGGGACGGGGACTCTGTGCTCTATGGGCTGTTCCCAGGGACGGAGACTCTGTGCTCTACGGGCTGTTCCCAGGGTGGGGACTCTGTGCTCTATGGACTGTTCCCAGGGATGGGGACTCTGTGCTCTATGGCCTGTTCCCAGGGATGGGGACTCTGTGCTCTCTGGACTGTTCCCAGGGATGGGGACTCTGTGCTCTATGTGCTGTTCCCAGGGATGGGGACTCTGTGCTCTACGGGCTGTTCCCAGGGACGGGGACTCTGTGCTCTATGGGCTGTTCCCAGGGATGGGGACTTTGTGCTCTATGGGCTGTTCCCAGGGATGGGGACTTTGTGCTCTATGGGCTGTTCCCAGGGATGGGGACTCTGTGCTCTATGGGCTGTTCCCAGGGATGGGGACTTTGTGCTCTATGGGCTGTTCCCAGGGATGGGGACTCTGTGCTCTACGGGCTGTTCCCATGGACGGGGACTCTGTGCTCTATGGGCTGTTCCCAGGGATGGGGACTTTGTGCTCTATGGGCTGTTCCCAGGGACGGGGGCTCTGTGCTCTACGGGCTGTTCCCAGGGACGGGGACTCTGTGCTCTACGGGCTGTTCCCAGGGATGGGGACTCTGAGCTCTATGGGCTGTTCCCAGGGACGGGGACTCTGTGCTCTACGGGCTGTTCCCAGGGATGGGGACTCTGTGCTCTACAGACTGTTCTCAGGGATGGGGACTCTGTGCTCTACGGACTGTTCCCAGGGACGGGGACTCTGTGCTCTATGGGCTGTTCCCAGGGATGGGGACTCTGTGCTCAATGGGCTGTTCCCAGGGATGGGGACTCTGTGCTCTACGGGCTGTTCCCAGGGATGGGGACTCTGTGCTCTACGGGCTGTTCCCAGGGATGGGGACTCTGTGCTCTACGGGCTGTTCCCAGGGACGGGGACTCTGTGCTCTATGGGCTGTTCCCAGGGATGGGGACTCTGTGCTCTATGGGCTGTTCCCAGGGACGGGGACTCTGTGCTCTACAGGCTGTTCCCAGGGACGGGGACTCTGTGCTCTATGGGCTGTTCCCAGGGACGGGGACTCTGTGCTCTATGGGCTGTTCCCAGGGACGGGGACTCTGTGCTCTATGGGCTGTTCCCAGGGATGGGGACTCTGTGCTCTATGGGCTGTTCCCATGGACGGGGACTCTGTGCTCTACGGACTGTTTCCAGGGACGGGGACTCTGTGCTCTACGGACTGTTCCCAGGGACGGGGACTCTGTGCTCTACGGGCTGTTCCCAGGGACGGGGACTCTGTGCTCTACGGGCTGTTCCCAGGGACGGGGACTCTGTGCTCTACGGGCTGTTCCCAGGGACGGGGACTCTGTGCTCTATGGACTGTTCCCAGGGACGGGGACTCTGTGCTCTACGGACTGTTTCCAGGGACGGGGACTCTGTGCTCTACGGACTGTTCCCAGGGACGGTGACTCTGTGCTCTACGGGCTGTTCCCAGGGACGGGGACTCTGTGCTCTATGGGCTGTTCCCAGGGACGGGGACTCTGTGCTCTATGGGCTATTCCCAGGGGGAGACAGAAAGCTCAAAAGTTCATGAGCACAGTGGAAAGCGCTTTTTGGTCTGCTCAAAGCCTTTGGTCCTCTAGTTGTGCTCGACTGAAATGTTGCAGACTGGCATATTCTGAGGTCCAGGACTATGTGCTGAGGGTGGCAGTAAAGCTTGATCACAAACAAGCTTTACTTGGCCAACATTGTCCACCTGATACACTGCAGGAAATGATGTCCAGGGACAGGGTACATTGGGGAGACCATGCAGACGCTACGACAGCAGATGTTTGAACATCATTTGACAATCACCAGGCAAGACTGTTCCCTTCCTGTTGGCGAACACTTCAGTGGTCACGGGCATTCAGCCTCTGACCTTCGGGTAAACATTCTCCAAGGCGCCTTCACCACACACGACAGCGCAGAGTTGCTGAGCAGAGACTGATAGTCAAGTTCCGCACACATGAGGATGACCTCAACAGGGATCTTGGGTTCATGTCGCTCTATCTGTAACCCCCGTGACTTGCCTGGGCTTGCAAAATCTCACTAACTGTCCTGTCTGGAGACAATACACATCTCTTTAACCTGAGCTTAACCCTCTCTCCACTCACGTTGTCTGTACCTTTGAGACTTGATTATGTGTAAAGACTCGCATTCCAACCATTATTTTGTAAATTGAGTTTGTGTCTTTATATGCCCTGTTTGTGAACAGAACTCCCACTCACCTGATGAAGGGGCAGCGAGTGCTCCGAAAGCTTGTGGTTTGTGCTATCAAGTAAACCGGTTGGACTTCTCATTGTGCTTACCCCAGTCCAACGCTGGCATCTCCACATCACAGTAAAGCTTGTGCCAGCTGCCACAGTGCAGCAGTTGGGAAAGGTCCAGGTCCTTTCAGCCAAAGTACACTGGAGCTAGTAACTGTTGAACCCTCGCTGTGTGTTTGACACGGTATTTATACGCTGAATATTAAGGGTGCAACATGCTGTTTGGAGAAAAGCTGAATTTCGATTGCACTTTCTGTAATTTTCAGTTGGAAATGTTTTGTACTGAGCTGTATGCTTGATGTGGAATATGTACTGTCAGCACCAAGGATATTACAGTTATATTGAGGCACCTCAGAGAATGTTATATGGAGAAAGGTTGAACTTATCGCATTTTCTGTAATTTTCAGTTTGAAACGTTTTGTAATGTAATTTTACAATTTTAAGGAATATTTAGTGTGTGCCGGGTGGAGTGGGGCAGGGTTTGAGGGGGTAGGGTGTCCAGTGAGTAACAAAATAGAACAGAGCTGAAATATTGATTTGTTCAAATGTGAATGAGATTTAATGTTTCAGGGAGTGAGGGCCCAGTCTGTGGAAGCGGCTCCCCAAAGCGGGGAAATGACTGGAAGGAGTTCAAATCAACCTATTCAAATGCAAATCAGATAGATCTCTGTCAGAGAATATTAGCATATTTTGGGACAACGTCTCTGGGTAATTGGAGACACACTGTGGTGAGTGGAGTGTGTTTGAGAAGAGCATTGAGTCGTAGAGGTTTACAGCATGGAAACAGGCCCTTCGGCCCAATTTGTCCATGCTGCCCCCTTTTTTAATCCCCTAAATTAATCCTAATTGCCTGCATTTGGTCCATATCCCTCTATACCCATTTTATACATGTAACTGTATAAATGGTTTTTAAAAGACAAAATTGTATCCACCTCTACTACTACCTCTGGCAGCTTGTTCCAGACAATCACCACCCTTATCATCTCCTGTCTCACCTTAAACCTATGCCCTCTGGTTTTAGACTCCACTATCTTTGGGAAAAGATATTGACTATCTAGCTGATCTGCGCCCTTCATTATTTTATAGACCTCTATAAGATCACCCCTCTGCTTTCTACACTCCAGGGAAAAAGTCCCAGTCTATCCAGCCTCTCCTTATAACTCAAACCACCAAGTCCCAGTAGCATCCTGGTAAATCTTTTCTGCACTCTTTCCAGTTTAATAATATCCTTTCTATAATAGGGTGACCAGAACTGTACACAGTATTCCAAATGTGGCCTTACCAATGTCTTGTACAACTTCAACAAGACGTCCCAACTTCTGTATTCAATGTTCTGACCGATGAAACCAAACATGCCAAATGCCTTCTTCACCACTCTATCCACCTGTGACTCCACTTTCAAGGAGCTGTGAGGTGGGACAGGTTTTTGGAGGGGTGGGGGGTAGTGGGACAAAGCCCTGAAAGCTAGTAGCATTTGCTACCAAATAAACCTGTTGGATTTTAACCTGGTGTTAATGAGACTTCATCCTGCGTTTATCCCTGTAACCCCATACATTTGCAATGGTTAATCCATCTAGCCTACACATCTTGGGACATCAAGGGGCAATTGAGCATGGCCAATCCACCTAACCTGCACATCTTTGGAGTGTGGGAGGAAACCCATGCAGACATGGGGAGTAAGTGCAAACCCCACCCAGTCACCCAAGGCTATATCAAACCCGGGTCCCTGGTGTTGTGAGGCAGCAGTGCTAACCACTGCGCCACCCACTTGGCACTGATTTTCTTTTAGCAGTTTCAGAATCACAAATGAAGATATTGTAATCACTGAGATCAGGATTACAATTTGTAACCGTGGACAAAATGAATAAAAACGGTCTGTCAGTTTCTCAAATGAATGTAACTTTTCTTGAACTGCAGTAGTGTGGAGTATCTGTGCCCAGGGAAACTTCATTTCTTGCATTTGAAGAGTCCAGTGTCTATTATTTCTTCAGCTATCTCTTTTCATTTTGAATGACTGGGTTAGTGGTTTGCAACAAGACTGCAGCAATTGTGAAGAGAACATTTAAACTGTGATTTATTGTCTTGTACAGGAGCTCCCAGTGTTTTGTGTCAGTCCCAGATGGATGGGTTGATTGCACAGGCTGAAATTAAGATTAACCCTGTATTTGCATGATGTGCTGCAGAGTTTCTGTGTCTTGGGCTGGTGCATTGGGCACTGGGCATGACCAGCAACGATAGCCTTTCAGTCACGGGTAATTGTTTCTAGTTTTAGACACAGAGGCAGCTGCTGGCCAGCCTACACAGCCCCCTAGCCCATCTTCATCAAGCAGCAATATAAAATCTGTAAAAGCTGCAATAACTGCTGTATTAAAACATCTTTGGTTCAAAGTATTGTTGTTTGACTGAAGATTTAATACTTTATGTTTGGTGTCAGTCATCTCTTGATGTGGAGCAGTTCCTGAGTTGGAGGGTCATGGATTCAAGCTACACTACAAAGACTTAAGAACATAATATAAGCTGAAATTTAATTACATGATTGAAATAGTGCTGCACCGTCAGAGGGTCAGTGCTGAGGGAGTGCTGCACCATCAGAGGGTCAGCGCTGAGGGAGTGCCACACTGTCAGAGGGTCAGTGCTGAGGGAGTGCCGCACTGTCAGAGGGTCAGTGCTGAGGGAGTGCCACACTGTCAGAGGGTCAGTGCTGAGGGAGTGCCGCACTGTCAGAGGGTCAGTGCTGAGGGACTGCCGCACTGTCAGAGGGTCAGTGCTGAGGGAGTGCCGCACTGTCAGAGGGTCAGTGCTGAGGGAGTGCCGCACTGTCAGAGGGTCAGTGCTGAGGGAGTGCCGCACTGTCAGAGGGTCAGCGCTGAGGGAGTGCCACACTGTCAGAGAGTCAGCGCTGAGGGAGTGCCGCACTGTCAGAGGGTCAGTGCTGAGGGAGTGCCGCACTGTCAGAGGGTCAGTGCTGAGGGAGTGCCGCACTGTCAGAGGGTCAGTGCCGAGGGAGTGCCGCACTGTCAGAGGGTCAGTACTGAGGGAGTGCCACATTATTTTGTTACCATAGTGGGATCTTAATCTCTGCAAATTGGTTGCTACCTATTTGCATTACAACAGAGACTATCATTTAAGTATCTCATTGGCTGTGAAGGGTGTTGGAATGGCATGTGGTTGCAAAAGGTGCTACAGAAATGCAAGTCTTGCATCATATTTAGAATCTGAAGTGCTGGTGATGAGGAGGCTATTACTGCTGATTTCAGAGGCTGCTCCAGTCGAGAGAGCATCAATCTGTGAAGCTGATGCTTCAGTAATGAGAGAGGTTTGACCTGGACTGAACAGTCAGAATCTTTGTGTCCTCTCCTGTTGCAGTATTCCAGAGTTGGGACTGGGCAATGCATCCTCCCTGAATGAGAAGCGGGCTCCACAATTCCCTGTCTGCTGTCAGCATTGAGTACTGGCAAAGCTGAGACGTCCCCCCCCCCCCCCGGCTAAGCAAGCATCCAGTGAATGACTATCGAGATTGTGTGCCTAGTGATGATGGGAGAGGGTCCCTGAAGTCCTGTGTGGGCTGCACTGGTCTCGAGGGCTGTGTCTCAATCAGTGTTTGAAATGTATTGTTCACATAGGCTTCTATAATAACACAGGGGAGTTTGTGGAGTCTATAACAGATCTCTCTGCCTCTGCCCATGTGTACCCCCCTCTCTCCACTCCCACTCTCACCACCCCCTCGTCTAAATTATAATCAATACCCCCGGATATTTCAAAGTGAATTGAATAATGATGCTCAAACTGAAAGCTGTTCTCAATATTTTTTGCTGTCTCCTTTCACCTCCTTAAATTGCATTTTAATGTTGACTCATATCCCAGCTTTGCAAATCCGGCAGTGGAAACAGTCAGTGTTTCACCATCTGTGCTCTTCCAGTGAAAGCTTTTCAAATTCTCATTCTCCAGTCCCTCACTTGCCTGCTCCAACCCTCACACTCACACTCGGCCCCTCACTCCCTCACTGTGCCCCTCACACTCACACCCGGCCCCTCGCTCCCTCGCTGTGCCCCTCACACTCACACCCAGCCCCTCACTCCCTCACTGTGCCCCTCACACTCACACCCGGCCCCTCGCTCCCTCACTGTGCCCCTCACACTCACACCCGGCCCCTCACTCCCTCACTGTGCCCCTCACACTCACACCCGGCCCCTCGCTTCCTCGCTGTGCCCCTCGCACTCACACCCGGCCCCTCGTTCCCTCGCTGTGCCCCTCACACTCACACCCGGCCCCTCGCTTCCTCGCTGTGCCCCTCACACTCACACCCGGCCCCTCGCTTCCTCGCTGTGCCCCTCACACTCACACCCGGCCCCTCACTCCCTCACTGTGCCCCTCACACTCACACCCGGCCCCTCGTTCCCTCGCTGTGCCCCTCACACTCACACCCGGCCCCTCGCTTCCTCGCTGTGCCCCTCACACTCACACCCGGCCCCTCGCTTCCTCGCTGTGCCCCTCACACTCACACCCGGCCCCTCGCTTCCTCGCTGTGCCCCTCACACTCACACCCGGCCCCTCGCTCCCTCGCTGTGCCCCTCACACTCACACCCGGCCCCTCGCTTCCTCGCTGTGCCCCTCACACTCACACCCGGCCCCTCGCTCCCTCGCTGTGCCCCTCACACTCACACCCGGCCCCTCGCTGTGCCCCTCACACTCACACCCATCCCCTCACTCCCTTGCTCCCTCGCTGTGCCCCTCACACTCACACCCAGCCCCTCGCTCCCTCGCTGTGCCCCTCACACTCACACCCGGCTCCTCGCTCCCTCGCTGTGCCCCTCACACTCACACCCAGCCCCTCGCTGTGCCCCTCACACTCACACCCAGCCCCTCGCTGTGCCCCTCACACTCACACCCAGCCCCTCACTGTGCCCCTCACACTCTCACCCGGCTCCTCGCTCCCTCGCTGTGCCCCTCACACTCACACCCAGCCCCTCGCTGTGCCCCTCACACTCACACCCAGCCCCTCGCTGTGCCCCTCACACTCACACCCAGCCCCTCGCTGTGCCCCTCACACTCACACCCATCCCCTTACTCCCTCACTCCCTCACTGTGCCCCTCACACTCACACCCAGCCCCTCACTCCCTCACTGTGCCCCTCACACTCACACCCAGCCCCTCGCTGTGCCCCTCACACTCACACCCATCCCCTTACTCCCTCACTCCCTCACTGTGCCCCTCACACTCACACCCATCCCCTTACTCCCTCACTGTGCCCCTCACACTCACACCCAGCCCCTCACTCCCTCACTGTGCCCCTCACACTCACACCCAGCCCCTCGCTGTGCCCCTCACACTCACACCCAGCCCCTCGCTGTGCCCCTCACACTCTCACATGGCCGTCACTCCCTCACTGTTACATTCCTCCCAACCTATTGCTCCCTTAGCCTGATTTCCAACACTTTGTGCCTGGGTTCACTCTGATGGTCAAACATGATGACGCAGTGAGTTCTAACTCACCATGACCTTAAAGTACGCTTGACAAGGTACCTCACAAGAGGTTATTGCAGAAGGTCAGGGGACATGGAGTTGGGGGTAGGGTGTTAGCGTGGATAGAGGATTGGTTGTCAAATAGGAGGCAGAGAGTGGGGGTCAATGGATGCTATTCGGATTGGCGGTTGGTGACTAGTGGGGTGCCCCAGGGGTCGGTGCTGGGGCCTCAGCTATTTACCATTTATATAGATGATCTGGAGGAGGGAACCGAGTGCAGGGTGTCGAAATTTGCTGATGACACCAAGATTGGGGGAAAGGCAAATTGTGCGGAGGGTGTGGAGAGTCTGCAGAAGGATCTAGATAGGCTGGGCGAATGGGCCAGGAAATGGCAAATGGAATTTAATGTTGGCAAGTGTGAGGTGGTCCACTTTGGTAGGAGGAATGGTAGGAAGGACTATTACTTACGGGGCGAAAAACTGCAGCAGGCGACGGTGCAGAGGGACCTCGGGGTCCTTGTGCATGAGTCGCAAAAACCCAGCTTGCAGGTGCAGCAGGTGGTCAGGAAGGCGAATGGGATGCTGGCCTTCATAGCGAAGGGGATTGAATATAAAAGTAGGGAGGTCTTGCTGCAGCTGTACAGGGCATTGGTGAGGCCGCAGCTGGAGTACTGTGTGCAGTTTTGGGCGCCGCACCTGCGCAAGGATGTTTTGGCCCTGGAGGGAGTGCAGAGGAGGTTTACTCGGCTGATACCGGAGTTGAGGGGATTGAGCTATGAGGAGAGGCTGAATAAACTAGGCTTGTACTCGTTAGAGTTTAGAAGAATGAGGGGAGATCTCATTGAGACGTATAAGATGATGAATGGGATGGATAGGATAGAGGTGGAGAGACTGTTCCCGCTCAAAAAAGACAGTAGGACTAGGGGGCACAGCCTCAAGATAAAGGGGGGGGCGGTTTAGAACAGAGTTGAGGAGGAACTTCTTCACTCAAAGGGTGGTGAATCTCTGGAATTCTCTGCCCGTTGAAGTGGTGGAGGCTGCCTCGCTAAATATTTTTAAGAAACGGGTTGATGGGTTTTTGATAAGAGAAGGGATTAAGGGTTATGGGGAGAGGGTGGGAAGGTGGAACTGAGCCACGACAGATCAGCCATGATCTTATTGAATGGCGGGGCAGGCTCGAAGGGCCAGATGGCCTACTCCTGCTCCTATTTCTTATGTTCTTATGTTCTTATGTTCTTCCAACCTCACCTTTGTGGCACAGTAACTTGGCCACTCCCCAGTCACTCATTCCCAGCCCAGAACATGAAACCAGTCTGCTGTAACCATCCAGTCTGATGCCTTTCCTCGTAACACAAAGTGTAATGGAGTGGGGGGCTGCTGTGGGACAAGGCACGGTGGTGAGGGGGGCGAGGGGGTGGCGGGGGGGCTGCGGCGGGGCGAGGGGGCTGCAGCGGGGCGAGGGGGGTGGCGGGGGGGGGCTACAGCCGGGCGGAGGGGCTGCGGGGGGGCTGCAGCGGGGCGAGGGGGTGGCGGTGGGGGCTGCAGCGGGGCGAGGGGCTGCGGGGGGGGCTGCAGCGGGGCGAGGGGCTGCGGGGGGGGCTGCAGCGGGGCGAGGGGCTGCGGGGGGGGGGCTGCAGCGGGGCGAGGGAGTGGCAAGGGGTGGCGGGGGGGGCTACAGCGGGGTGAGTAACAAAGCAATTCCTGCTCCCATGGCACCCCATACCCTCGGTGTTGCAAAGCAGGAAGGATTTTTATTGTTTCTCTGTTTTTATTGAGTTTCTTCTGAAACTTTTAATTCTGCAGGTGCTACAGAATATTCTGGAAATAGAGTGTGATTATGCAGAGGAGCTAACGATACTTCTGTCCACTTTCCTGCGACCTCTGCAAGCCAGTGATAAGTGAGTTCCATTTCTGTGTCTTTGCTTTATTCACTGTATTTTCTGTAAGATCCTTGCTTTCTGTTGAAACACTTTGTATAGAAAATGAATCAAGAGCAGTTGGAAATCTCCAGAGCGAGAGAGTGAAGGTCAGTGAGCACAGGAGAATTGGGTTTTACTGGGAGTTAGGATACAGACAGCAGAGTTTTAGATGAGCTTAAATGTACATAGGGAGGGAGTGTGGCCCGGACATCATCGGGACACCTGGGTTTGGAGTTAATAAAAGTGAAATAAGGTTTTCAGCAGACAAGCTGAAGTCAAGTTGGAGATTGGTGATGTGAGGAGGATTGAGTACATGGTCGTGGGGGATGGAATAGATACAGCTTTGCGACAGGAAATGGAGTCCATGTCTTCAGTCCGCTCAGTGTTTAATTGGAAAATATTATGGTTCACCTGGGACTGATGTCTGACAAGCAACCTGAAGCTATGAGATAATCACAGAAACTCTGCAATGTTTCTGATATCCTGCATGGAATAATGACTCCCTTTGGCCAGCCTGGGTCCGTGACTTCAATCCCACACCCATATTGCTGGCTCTGAAGTGGTGTAAGCTGTTCTGTTGTAGGAAAACAATGACTCAGGCTGCTTAAAGATGGGTATAAATGGTGTCCTTGTCAGTGATATCCATATCCCAAAAATCAGTTTTAAAAATGTACACTCATGGAGATATGAATGTGTTGTGTCAGATGTGTATATACATCATTTTAATCCTGTGCTGTGCTGTTTACAGGCTGAGTTCTACTGACATGGGATATTTGATGGGCAACCTGGAGGAGATTTGTTCTTTCCAGCAAATTCTCGTTCAGTCTTTAGAAGAATGCACCAAGTGAGTAATTCTGGGATGGGAAGTATCAGCTTATTGGAGGAATTGAGTCGCCAGCTCCTTTAAGGAGTGTGCATCAGAAAGGTCATGTGACCCAATTGTCCAATGGGAAATGAGCAGGGGGATCCTGGGGCAGAATGCGAGCTGGGAATGGCCACATGGATATCGTACTCACTATCTAACTGTAGATTGTAATGAACCCGTTGTTATTGTTCTTTCACTGTGGTCATTAGTATTGCATTTACTACATTGGCAACAAGGGAAAAACAGCAACTTAGATTGCAACAAAAAAATTTGAAGAAACATTTGTTTGCAAGAGTTGCAGAACAAATCCAATCATGTCCAGGCTGCAAAACAGGAAAAAAGTAGACATGCCTCTCTTCGGAAAATTAGAAGCTTTCAAATCTGCTCCCGAAAACTGGGTACGTTACGTGGAGCGTTTGGAATATTTTTTCCATGTGAATGGAATGGAGGGGGAGGATAAGAAGCAAGTTACATTGCTCACTGCATGTGGGACCCAGATGTGTATCTTGATTCAAAGTCTAAATTCCCTGGATGCTCCCAACATGAAAACATTTGCAGAACTCACTGAGCAAACAAAGGACATCACTGCCCCAAGCTCTCAGTAACATTACAAAGATAGAAATTTAAATCCATGAAGAGAACTCCAGGGGAGACCATTGCAGCCTTTGTAGCAACATTAAGACAAAATGCAGAGCATTGTAATTTTGGGTCAGTGTTGAACGACATGTTAAGGGACCGATTGGTATGTGGTGTAAGCAATGCAGCTGTACAGAGAAAATTGTTAATCTACAAACTGTGCTTGAAATGGCGTCAGCTAAGAAGGAAACCCAAGAGCTACAAAGGGCACAGAGTGACAAGGTCCACCAGTCAGGGAGGGAAGCTGCAGGCAGCAGTGATGCCCGGAGTGAAGGTGCTGGTTTAAGTAGAAAGATAAACGGAGAAACTGGAAGAGTCTCAAAGTATAGAAGATCTAAACCGCAGCCTAGGAATAATGCAGAGTGCTATCGGTGCAGGGGAAGTCCCTCCCCAGAAACGTGTAGGTTTACAACAGATTGTGGGCGGGATTGGGATTATTCCACTCAGAATGCTTTGTGTGTGGATGGAGAGGAATCCGAGGCATAAGTGTAAAAACAAGCAGGGCCTGCCCAGTGCCATCATAGTAAATAACCCAGCCCCAATGAATAGAATGGAGAATTGCCCAGCCAGTAAATGGAACATGTCATTGCTAAATTACATGAAAGCAGGCAAGATAATCCCCATCACAGTGGTGTTAGTGAATAACCAGCCACTGAAGATGATAGGTAGACATGAGGGGGTCATGCCAACTACTGTCATGAATGAGCAGACCTCTCGGTATCTCCAAGAGTGTGTTCAACCCCAGAGGTTAAAGAACACTGCAGCTAGACTGGCTATATGTAGGTCATCAAAATAATAGAGATAACCACGACTCCAGTGAGTTATAGATAGCAGTCCGCACAGCTACCATTGATTGTGGTGTCGGGTCAATTTAATAGGGTGCGATTGGGTCCAGGAGATCAAGCTGACTTGGCTGGAAATTTTTATAATAAAAGAGAGGTGGGGGGGGGCCTGCACAAAGTCATCAGAAAATACCAGGAAGTGTTCCAGGAGGAACTAAGAAAAATTAAAGGATTGCAAGCAAAAATCCATGTGGATTCCGAAGCCAGCCTGAGATCTTTTAGAGCAAGATTTGTGCCCCATGCATTATTAGAGAAGGTAGAGGCAGGGCCAAAATGACCAGGAGACTTGGGCATCATCAATCCCGTACAGTTTGCAGAGATGGAAGTAGACACGAGGGTTAGTACTTGCATGCGAGGCAACAGTATATGGGTTGGGACTGTTATCGCACACAAAAGGTGACGTGTCAAAGAGATCTATCGGATACATTTCAAGAATCCTATTAGATGCAGAAGGAGTATAGTCCCAGATAGAATAAGAAGGCCTAGCTGTTATATAGAGTATTGAGATGTTTCATCAAGACATTTTTCTACCATCACAGATTGCAAGCCACTTTTAGGGCATTTCAAGGAAGACAAAGTGATTCCACCAATTACTTCTGCTAGAATACAATGATGGGCACCGTTCTTGTCACTGTGTGAATATAACATTCAAACATCAGCCAGGGGCTCATATAACCAATGCAACCTTAGGTTGCCTCCCGTTACCAGAAAATATGCCACCGTCTGATCTAACAAGGGATTATAATGATTTTCAACTTTCTGGACTCTACCTGTAATAGCACCACAAATTAAACAATGGACTATTAGAGAACCATTGTTATCGAATATTAAACACTCAATACTGCCTGAAAAGCAGAATGAGAGCTTCAGAGGAAATGAAGCTTTAACAGCACAGGACACATGAACTCAGCTGTGTGGATAGCATCATCTTTTGGGGAATGAGAATGGTCACCCCCACACCAGGAATAGACTTACTGTTTGAAGAATTACACAGTGCCTATCCGGATGTGTGGCAGATGATGATGCCTGCAAGAACTTATGTTTGATGGTCTGACGTTGATGTGGATGCAGACAGGATTGTGAAATAATGTGATCAGTGCCAATTACAGCAAAGGTTACCTGCTGCAGCACCCTCAGGAATAGCCGGGTCGCTTATGGGTGATTCCATCCCAAAGCAGAGAGGAAAGGGAAAATGCTCCAAAGTCACTCTCACTTCTGCAAATATTCCTCCAGTCCACCTGAAAAGTTGTGTCTGTGTCTGTGTCTGTGTCTGTGTGTGTGTGTGTGTCTGTGTCTGTGTGTGTTAGTGTTTGAGCTCTGTGATTGCAATGAAGCCGATGACTGATGTGCATGCAGTGTAAAATGTGGTGTAGCAGTTCCCTCTTAGTCACACACTATTCAACTTGGCAATTTATCAACTTTCCCTCATTGTGTTTTGTTTATATCCAATTCAATCAATCAAATTCCAATTCAAAGTCTCAGCAAGTGAGACATTCCCGATCCAAGCTGACAGAACAGGCTTCCCACTTCCTGTCTTGGGTTTGATCTACATGATCCAAGGTGATTGGAGCAGACATTGCACCTTCTCCAAGGCTTGATCTCAGTTGTATCTTAGCTTGAAGGCCGAGATGCTGCTTTAAAATATTGCTTCAAATGAAGCTCAGTGTAACCTCATGATTTCAACTAAGTGCAAGATACCAAAACTACACATGATCTTAGCGAAGTTATTACATTCAAATCCAGGAGCTCCCCTCTAACAGCACTGAGAATGTCACTATTTGTTGTGACTTCAACAGTTTGACAAGAAGGCAGTAATCTCCACATACAAAGAATTAATCAAAGTCTGGCTGATTCAGTTGTTATCATAGAATCATAGAACCCTACAGTGCTGAAAGAGGCCCTTCAGCCCATCGAGTCTGCAACGACCACAATCCCACCCAGGCCCCATCCCCATATCCCTACATATTATAGCCACTAATCCCTCTAACCTACGCATCTCAGGGGCAATTTCTTAGCATGGCCAATCAACCTAACCCACACATCTTTGGACTGTGGGAGGAAACCAGAGCACCCAGAGGAAACCCATGCGGACGTGAGGAGAATGTACAATCTCCACACAGACAATGACCCGAGCTGGGAATCGAACCCGCGTCCCCAGAGCTGTGAAGTAGCACTGCTAACCACTGTGTTACCATGCTGCCCACAGAATGCTTCCCTTTCAATTCCAATTAGTTGATTGATCATAAAATAGTTTATTGGCAACAGTTTCTAAAGCAAACGTGTGCTTGTTTTGTGCCTCTGTTACTTTGTGTACACAGGTTACCCGAGTTTCAGCAGAAGGTTGGAGGATGTTTCGGAAGCCTAATGTCCCAAATGAAAAGTCTGTACCTAGCTTACTGTGCCAACCATCCCTGGGCTGTCCATGTCCTCACAGAATTCAGGTATGTGACTGATTCTCCTGTCCAGGACAGTAGACCTTCCATTCCGCAGGCACCAGAAGGTGCAAGGGATTTGGCAACATTGGGGGGTAAGTATTCAAATTTCACTCTCCAACTCTGAACATCACCCAGTTGGAGTAGGTATCAGTTTAACCCTGGATGTGCTAGTGTGATGTTCGTATGTGCTATCCTCGATGCTTCTGTTTGTGCTTTAGTTGTGTCAGTGTCACAGACTAATTTCCATATTTATCTGGGTAACGCTTATCAAAGCAGAAGTAACCTGCTGAGCTGGTAGCCCTGATAATGAAAACATATAAATGGGAAAGAATTAACAATGGCTTTTGAAGGTTTCCAGTGATGGGACTGTGACTGTTGCCTTTGGCAGCTTGTTCCATTACCAGGTTGTCCTTGGAAAAACAGATTGTGGTTTGGGTGGATTGCTATCTTGTGTTTTGTCATTGCCAGAGGACATCAGGGACATGTTTTTGTCAATTCCCACCACCCCACTCCATATTTAATAGATCACGGTCAAAATCTTTCGTCAAAATGTGATAGTGGTGTATTTCCCATACTAATTCTTGCAGAATTGTGCAACACATCTTTGAATCACTTCTTTCTTATTGACATCTCTCAACATGTGAGGATCCCACACAAACATGCTTATGTGTGGTGCTAGTGTTTGTTTGCAGTTCCCCAACAGGGGATGTCAGCCTGGTGAATCTTTCCACAAAGAATTTTAGCACAAGAAGAGAGCTTTTTGGGTCACCTTCATGAAGTTGCATCTCCCCCATGGGGTGGATTTCATGACCCAGTTCCCTGCCCTGTCCCCACAAACCTGGAGTGATTAGCAACTGTAATTGATTCAGCATCAGTCATCACACGTGGAAGAGCACCCCATATCCCAATAAGTCTTCATGAAGACACTTCTTGTAATCTTCATTGTGCATTGGCTGCTCCGGTCATTGCCTCTTACCTTTAGAATCCATAGAATCCCCACGGTGCAGAAGGAGGCCATTTGGCCTATCAAGTCATCACTAACTTTATTTTGTCTACTAATGCTAGTCCTGTTTGCCTTGTCTCATCTTTTTATTATTTGGAACACTACCAACAAACAGCTCTCAATATAAAATGTTTCAAAATCCCCTCAGTCTCAGACACCTCAGTTAAAGGCCCTTCAATTCTAAACACTTCTTTAAAACACTGTTACTCATCTAAATTCAAGTGAAATGCAGGATTGAATCAAAGAATTTGGACTATCCGTGTAATGGGCCAATATTTTTCCTCTTCAGTGAGGAGTTGGGAGAGTTTATGGAAATGAAAGGAGCAAGCAGCCCTGGGATTCTCATGCTGACCACGAGCCTCAGCAAACCCTTCATGAGGCTAGACAAGTACCCAACGTTACTGAAAGAACTGGAGCGCCACATGGAGGTAAAGTATTTCCACCTGCTAATATCGGATATCTGAGAAATACTTCCTTCATGTCCTTACTCTGAGCTGCATCGTCAGAGGATGTCAGTCAGACACAGATTCAGTTTGAAGGTAGACATCCCTGAGTAAAATGGTTCATTCTTAACTTTAGTTAATGATGTTAGAGTCATTCATAGAATGAAACAGGTCCTTTGGCCCAACTTGTCCATGCTGCCCCTTTTCTTTTAAGCTAGTCCCAATTGTCTGCATTTGGCTCACATCCCTCTATACCCATCTTACCCGTGTAACTATCTAAATGCTTTTTAAAAGACAAAATTGTACCCACCTCTACTACTGCCTCTGGCAGCTCATTCCAGACACTCACCACCCTCTGTGTGAAAAAATTGCCCCTCTGGATCCTTTTGTATCTCTCCTCTGTCACCTTAAACCTATGCCCTTTAGTTTTAGACTCTCCTACCTTTGGAAAAAGATATTGACTATTCAGCTGATCTATGCCTCTCATTAGTTTATAGACCTCTATAAGATCACCCCTTAGCCTTCTATGCTCCAGAGAAAAAGGTCCCAATCTAATCAGCCTCTCCTTATAACTCAATCCATCAAGTCTCAGTAGCATCCTAGTAAGTCTTTTCTTCACTTTTTCTAGTTTAATAATATCCTTTCTATAATAGGGCGACTAGAACTGCACACAGTATTCCAAGTGTGGCCTTCCCAATGTCTTGTACAACTTCAACAAGACGTCCCAATTCCTGTATTCAATGTTCTGACCAATGAAACCAAGCATGCCGAATGCCTCCTTCACCTCCATGTCATAAGAACATAAGAAATAGGAGCGGGAGTAGGCCATCTGGCCCTTCGAGCCTGCCCCTCCATTCAATAAGATCATGGCTGATCTGTCGTGGCTCAGTTCCACCTTCCCGCCCTCTCCCCATAACCCTTAATCCCCTCTCTTATCAAAAACCCATCAACCCGTTTCTTAAAAATATTTAGCGAGGTAGCCTCCACCACTTCAACGGGCAGAGAATTCCAGAGATTCACCACCCTTTGAGTGAAGAAGTTCCTCCTCAACTCCGTTCTAAACCGCCTCCCCTTTATCTTGAGGTTGTGCCCCCTAGTCCTACTGTCTTTTTTGAGCGGGAAGAGTCTCTCCACCTCTATCCTATCCATCCCATTCATCATCTTATACGTCTCAATGAGATCTCCCCTCATTCTTCTAAACTCTAATGAGTACAAGTCTAGTTTATTCAGCCTCTCCTCATAGCTCAATCCCCTCAACTCCGGTATCAGCCTAGTAAACCTCCTCTGCACTCCCTCCAGGGCCAAAATATCCTTGCGCAGGTGCGGCGCCCAAAACTGCACACAGTACTCCAGTTGCGGCCTCACCAATGCCCTATACAGCTGCAGCAAGACCTCCCTACTTTTATATTCAATCTCCCTCGCTATGAAGGCCAGCATCCCATTCGCCTTCCTGACCACCTCCACTTTAATTTGATTTGTAGTCAGTCATTGAGCAGCAATGATGGAGATTGGATTAACTATATTTGCCTCCCAAGGAACATTATGTACCTGTACCCCTAAATCTCTTTGTTCTATACCTCTCCCCAACGCCCTACCATTAACTAAGTAAATCCTGCCCTGGTTCAGTCTACCAAAATGCATCACCTCGCATTTATCTAAATTAAACTCCATCTGCCATTTGTCAGCCCACTGGCCCAATTGATCAAAACCCTATTGCAATCCTAGATAACCTTCTTCACTGTCCACTATGTCACCAATTTTAGTGTCATCTGCAAACTTACCCTGCCTCCTAAATTCTCATCCAAATCATCAATGTAAATGACAAATAACACCGGACCCAGCACCGATTCCTGAGGCTGGTCACAGGCCTCCAGTTTGAAAAACAACCCTTGACAACCACCCTCTGTCTTCTGTCATTAATTCAATTTTGTATCCATTTGACTACCTTCCCCTGGATCCCGTGAGATTTAACCTTATGCAACAACCTGCCATGTGGTACCTTGTCAAAAGGTGAACAAGCTAGTCTCTTTTGTATCATTGTGTCAGGCTGGCCTGTCTGCGTATTGCTTGCCTATGGTTATAGTGAGTGGGTCAGAAAGAGCCAGCCCATGAGAATGAGTTCCTGGCTGTATTTCCTTTGATTGCCAAGTGTCAATTTTCAGATGCTGATGTGTCCATTTGTCTCTTTAGGAATATCACCCGGACTGGCATGATATCCAGAGATCCATGAATGCTTTCAAGAGTCTCTCAGTAGGTGTTATTATGAACTTCTTATAAATGCAGTTGTTGAGAAGTCCCAAGACTTGCTATAGTGAGAATGTAATCTGTTAATCGACTGTACTTTCAGAATGTGACTGCCTCAAACCCACAGAGATTACTTTCTGTGTAAATGTGAAAATTGCCATTTGTTTCTCTGCTCTGTGCTTAGTTTAATAATTTAAAGGAAATTAAGAGATTGAAAACCTTGAATATGAAGCAGGGCAATAACAGAAATCCCTAACCAGTCCATCTGTTACTTGGAAATAATTAAGCTTGAAGTTTGAACCAATCGGTTAATGTTGGTACAAGAAGCTTTCTGATCCAGTGTTGACATGTGCCAAGCTCGATTTCCATCTTTAACATGCCTGGGACAGACCAGCATCCACTGAGAAACTGGCTCTGCAGCCGAGCTTTCTATACAGGGCGGGCAGTATCAGATGATCGGTCCTGATAGCCTGAGTCACGAGTATTGCACTCATTCTGGGGAAGATTGGTAGAGAGAGTGGCTTTAACATAGAACACTACAGCACAAACAGGCCCTTCGGCCCACAAGTTGCCTACAAGTAAGAGGAATAGTTTTCCTATTCTTAGCAGCACATTGAAACTGGGCAGAAAAATCCCTTCCTTTTTGTTGTACAATGTGCTGGGTGTTGGAGAGATGAAAGTTTTTTTTTCAATTAGTCACAGTGTCAAGAAGTGAGGAAGAAGAAGGAACTGGAACTGCAGATCCTGACAGAAACCGTCCATGGTTGGGAAGGTGAAGATATCCGGACTCTGGGAAATGTTATCTACATGTCACAGGTCACGGTGCAGTGTGGAAATGAGGTAACGTTCCCTCACTCTCTTTTTTTATCATTCCATCCATA
The DNA here is from genome assembly GCA_037974335.1 of Prionace glauca. Taxonomy (NCBI): domain Eukaryota; kingdom Metazoa; phylum Chordata; class Chondrichthyes; order Carcharhiniformes; family Carcharhinidae; genus Prionace; species Prionace glauca. Next base: position 953,024 of record CM075730.1, on the reverse strand, counting down.
CTGACCTTTGAAATTTACAGTTTCTGTTCTTTATTTGGATGGTGTTTATGGGACAGGCCTCCTGCAGCTACTGACAGGAAAATGAGCCTCGCCAGGATCAGTCCCAGTGACAAAGGCCTGTTACTGCCCAGACACAAACAGGGAGCCTGCCCAGTGGATCCTGGCAACAGGGGGCCCACTCAATGACTGGGACACAGGCCATGACCACATGACAATGTGGGGCCCAGCCTGACCACTCAGCAATGGGCGCACTGCCTGCCGATGGGGGCCTGGTCTGCCCAGCCACATCTTTTCCACTTTCACAACTCCTATATGAGAGTTTGACGTTTGGTTCCAAATCCTAAGTTTTATTGGAGATGAAAGGAGAAATGTGCCCTCCTACCCCCTCCATTTTTCAGCTGAGAATGAAATGCTCACCATCATTTAGGAAGCACCTCTGGAATGGTCAGCAAGGCGAGGGGTGTTCTTGCGACCCCCCCCCAAGGATTCACTCCCTCAGCAAGAACCTGTTGAAAATCCTCACAACAGATTTCCGATTCCAGTGTCTCTGCCAATGTTTGGGCGACGGATTGAAAATTCCAGATCTCCAGCAGTGTTTCACTCTATTAGTCACACTGTTCTATTGGAAGCTGCCTTCACATAATTCTTTTCAAATTATTTTCTTTCTTTTTATTTTTCAGGAAAAGTGTGAGAGGTATTTTCTCCTGTTCCCGCATGTTTTACTCATGCTCTCTGCCAGTCCCAGAATGAGTGGTTTCATTTACCAGGTGAGAGGGAAACTCACTCATTCCTTGAGTTATTGTAACATCAGAGGTTTTAGTGATATCAGTGTTCCAATCTTCAGCTTGTTTATATGAATTCTTTTCCAGTGTATAAAGGGAAGCGATCTTGTAAATCAGCATCACCACCTTGCTATTGTGCGTGCGCCATTAAGGGTCCGTGTGTTAAACTGCTGCCAGTCATTGCACACCTCGACAGAACGTGATGCAATAGTCCCATGATTTGTAATCAGTCTTTGAGCAGCAATGATGGAGATTGGATTAATTATATTTGCCTCCCAAGGAACATTATCTGTATACAGTCTCATTTTCCAATAAGGAATTTGCCTACATTATTATTTCTCCGTCCTTATGGCCTTCATTAATCGAGGGATTGAGTTTAGGAGTCGGGAGGTAATGCTGCAACTTTATAAGACCCTTGTCAGGCCTCATTTGGAGTACTGTGCGCAGTTCTGGTCGCCTCACTATAGGAAAGACGTAGAAGCTATTGAAAGGGTACAGAGGAGATTTACAAGGATGTTGCCTGGACTGGGAGGCATGCCTTATGAAGATAGGTTGAGGGAGCTGGGACTCTTTTCCCTGGAGAGACGAAGGTTGAGAGGCGACCTGATAGAAGTTTATAAGATGTTGAGAGGTATAGATAGGGTGGACTCTCAGAGGCTATTTCCCCGGGTTGAAATGGTCGCTACAAGAGGACACAGATTTAAGGTGCGGAGAGGCAAGTACAGAGGTGATGTTAGGGGTAAGTTTTTCACTCAGAGGGTGGTGAGTGAATGGAATTGGCTGCCGTCAATGGTGGTGGAGGCGAACTCGCTGGGGTCTTTTAAAAGACTTCTGGATGAGTATATGGGGTTTAATGAGATTGAGGGTTATAGATAGGTCTATAGATTGGTAGGTGTTGATGTGATCAGCGCAACTCGTGGGCCGAAGGGCCTGTTTGTGCTGTAATGTTCTATGTTCTATTAAAGAAAGCAACAACTGCTGTGCAAAAATAAAGCAATGTCATGGCACTAAATTGTTCAGTTTAAAAAAGAGAGTAATTAATAAAAATGACTTTATTACAAATTTGTGCTGAATTCTGTGTCATTTATATAAATGGGAAGCCAAAGAAGACAAGTTATAGAACCCCTCCACATCCACTGCTCTCTCCCCCACCCCCTGACAAGCACTGCTGGTATTCCCCCAATCCAATAAAAGTATAATTTTATCGACTCGCTGGTGTTCCCCCATAACAAACTCTCTAACTGTGCAGTCTGATGTTTAACATCACGTATCTTAAATTTTTGTCACAACTTTTCAAAAGGACACTTTATCAATTTCATTCAGAAGGCTATTTTGATCTGATTAGACCTCTGAAACTCCTTGGGATGTTTCTTGTATTAAAAGAGCTACATATCATTTTGTTAATACAGATGTGATTATTTGAGATTATAAATGATTATTGAACATATCTGATTTAAATTGCTTCACAATTGGTTGCCGTGTCATCAGCTGCTTGAGGCCCCAAGCTCTAGAATGAACCTTCCTAAACCTCCCCAGCTTTGACAAAGGGTCTTCTGGACTCCAAAAGTCAGCTGTTTTCTTTCCTTACAGATGCTGCCAGACCTGCTGAGATTTTTCAGCATTTTCTCTTTTGGCTCCCTAAGCTCCTCTGTCTCTCTTCCCTCCATTAAACATAGAACATAGAACATTACAGCACAAACAGGCCCTTCGGCCCTCGAGTTGCACCGATCACATCAACCCCACCAATCTACAGACCTATCTATAACCCCCAATCCCATTAAATCCCATATACTCATCCAGAAGTCTTTTAAAAGACCCCAGCGAGTTCGCCTCCACCACCGATGACGGCAGCCGATTCCATTCACTCACCACCCTCTGAGTGAAAAACTTACCCCTAACATCACCTCTGTACTTCCCACCCCGCACCTTAAATCTGTGTCCTCTCGTAGCGACCATTTCAACCTGGGGAAATAGCCTCTGAGAGTCCACCCTATTTATTCCTCTCAACATTTTATAAACTTCTATCAGGTCGCCTCTCAACCTTCGCCTCTCCAGGGAAAAGAGTCCCAGCTCCCTCAACCTAACTTCATAAGGCATGCCTCCCAGTCCAGGCAACATCCTTGTAAATCTCCTCTGCACCCTTTCAATAGCTTCTACGTCTTTCCTATAGTGAGGCGACCAGAACTGCGCACAGTACTCCAAATGAGGCCTGACAAGGGTCCTGTAAAGTTGCAGCATTACCTCCCGACTCCTAAACTCAATCCCTCAATTAATAAGCTGTTCTTTAAAACCTATCTCTGTGACCGAGCTTTTGGCCATTTGCTTTTAATATCTCCTCAAGGCCTCAGTGTCAAATTTGTTTTATAATCCATGTGTGGAAAATCTTGGATTCATCTTTATCATCATTATGTTAAAAGTTATAAATGTGATGTGGTTGTTGCAAATATGAACTGGTTGAGAGAATGATGATGTACGTTTGCAATGTAAATGGTGAATTATTGACTTTATCTGGTTATTAGGGAAAGTTGCCATTAACAGGACTGACAGTCACCAGGTTAGATGACAGTGACGTTGACAAGAACACCTTTGAAATCACTGGTGAGTTATTAGCCCAATTCAGGGTTTCTGTTGACTCCAGTTATCCTGACACAAATCTACAAACAGCACACAGAATCCACAGGGAAAGGGGGATTTCCCAGCTTACTGCCAGGCTGGGTGACTGATTCCTGAAGCTAAATCCTGAGATGCCAGGAAGAGTTTCAAAATACTTTCCAAAAATGCTACAACTTTGAGCTCTTCTCTGTTTTTGCGTGTTCCTCGTTTCAAATTGTAGATATAAAATTTCAGGAAACCTGATTTTTAAATGATGTATTTCTTACACGTTAGCAACAGTTCGTTGATAAAGGAACAAATTAGCTGTGACCTGGGGTGTGGATTGGGGAAAATGCAATGAAGCAATACTCCTGTTCAGCAGCTCAGTGGCCAAGAGCTTGGGTCAGAGGTCAGCTGCACTACCTGGACTGGTCAGTTGTCCAGACCATACTCTCAGAGAGAGGCCACATCGAATTAACTGTGAGGCACAGATATTAAAAAACAATGGACCAGAGGTGACCAGCCAGTTTATCATGTCTTTTTTTTATTCAGTTGTTCAGCAGTGATGGCAACACTGACGTTTATTACCCATCCCGAATTGCCCTTGAGAAGGTGGTGGTGAGCTGCCACCCTGAACCACTGAAGTCTAAATGGTATAGGTACATCCACGGTGCTGTTAGGGAGTGAGTGACAGGATTTTGACCCAATGGCAGTAAAGGAATGAAGATATTTTTCCAAGTCAGGATGTTGTGTGTCTTGGAGGGGAACTTACAGATGGTAGAGTTCCCAGGTATCTGCTGTCCTTGTCCTTCCAGAGGATAGAGTAGTTTAAAGATATGATGACCCTGCCGCAGAACCCCGATAGTGCAGGAGGAGGCCATTCGGCCCATCGACTCTGTACCAACTGATAGAGCATCCGATCTAGGCCCCAAATCCCCCCATTTTGCACATTTACCATCCCCCTAACCCACACATCTTTGGACTGTGGGAGGAAACCCACGGAGACACAGTGAGAATGTGTAAACTCCATGCAGACAGTCACTTGAGGCCAGAATTGAACCCGGGTCCCTGGCACTGTGAGGCAGCAGTGCTAACCACTGTACCACCGTGCTGCCCCGGGTCCCTGGCACTGTGAGGCAGCAGTGCTAACCACTGTACCACCGTGCCACTCCAGCAGCCAATCAGATAATCCCCAGGCCATTGACCCTCGAGTGTGGGAAAACAGCCAGGATGGGATTTTTGCTAAAAATGTAACATTCCGTCAAAGCATCAGCTTTTTAATTGCATTGTGAGGAAATGTGTCAGAGCCATGACTGATCTGTTGATCTATCTCCTCTTGTTCTACTCTCTCTGCAGGAAGTATGATTGAGCGGATTTTGGTGTCCTGCTCCAGCCACCAGGATTTGCAGGAATGGGTGGATCATCTCCAGAAGCAAACTAAAACACCCAGTGTGGGAATTGCTGTAATCAGACAGCAGTCTGTGCCGTGCCACACTGTAAGAGAAAGGGATAATCTGGGTGATTTCTGTAACATTAAATGCTGCAGGAATCGATTCATACTTGTAACTTCCTGGAACTGTACCTGAGTACAATATAACAGCTGTGTGTGGCAGGGAATGGGGCAAGCACGAGATTCCAAAATTGCAGCCTGCTGGGAATTTAGCTGGGTGCAATGGAATTGAAACTAATGGAACTAATCGGGGTGCTTCCCGAATTGGGGATCGATCCATAGTGATGCCAGTTTTATGCCTGGGCAGCAAGTTGCCAGTGACCCCAATGAGCCCAGTCTGGCGAATAGTCACCGTTCTATTGAACAGGCTTTGTGAGGATATCTTGTATTAGACTAGACCTATATTTCACAGCATATAGAAGGTCTGATCTAAATAAGGTATTTAAAATGATTGTGGAGGTGTTGCTCTGGTAGGAGTGGGGTGGAGGGAGTTCTTCAGAGTGGAAATCTAGCACTTGCACCATAGAAAGATGGAAGACAATTGACAGTTTTAACACACAGATTGATATTTTTGTTGGGATGGGATTATGGTTTGTTGATGGGAGTGAAGTCACAGATCAGCTGTAATTTCACTGAGTGATAGAATAGACTCAAGGGACTGAATGGCCTCCTCTTGTTTGGTTGTTCTCTCTAGTAGCCTGTCCAATATTCATACCTTAACCAACATCACTAAAAACAGATTATCTAGTAATTCCTTTTTTTAATGATGTGGAGATGCTGACGTTAGACTGGGGTGGGCAGAGCTAGAAGTCTCACAATAGGTGATCACCTGAAGAAGGAGCAGTGCTCCAAAAGCTCATGATTCCAAATAAACCTTTTGGACTTTAACCTGGTGTTGTGAGACCTCTCGCTGTTTTTTCAATGGGATCTTGGCGGCCAAGTTTCCTACATTAATCCAGTGGTGACATTTCAAAAGCACCTCATTGGCTTTGGGTGTTTTAAGGTTGTGAATGGTGCTATAAAAATGCAAGCCCTTTTTCTTTTTCTCTGATTTAATTGTGTTTATCTCTTGTCAGGTCAGAAAGCCATCCAGAGCCATCCCTACCCCCAGCCCCTTTGGTCGTGGATCTGCCATCAACCTCCCCATCTCCCCACTCTCTTTGGTTGGGGGTCTTCTAGTTTGTTTTCTCTCCCAATCCCGCCCCCCTCCCAAACCCGATCAGAGTTCTGTCACGCATCCCCCTCGCAATTGGGGTGCTGCAAACCCTCCCCTTCCCCTGCCTGGGTTGTGGGCTCCATTCCTCTCCCCCTTGACTTTGCCCCAAACCCAGCAGGTGTGTGAGAGAGCCCCGGACACACTGCTCCTGTTTGTGTTAATACTCTGTTTCCTTTCAGACTTATCTGTGGGATTGTAGAACTCTGGTCAGATCTGAGAGCAAATCCCTCAAGTGTAGATTATAAAACCCTGCTTCAATTAGAGACAATTGAGTTTGAAGGATTGGGAGGTTGGAATGAGACATAGGGACACACCCCATGAGGGGAGATGCTGGAACAATGTTTAGAACATGGGAGTAAGAGCAGGTACTCAGATTCTCCAGAATGGAAGCACTGCTTCTCAATAACTTGTTTTTGTTGTGTTCTGTCTGCAGCTTCCACTGCATCCTGTGACGCCTATCAACAAGCATTCTGATGGTTATCCAATATCTGTAACTCCTTCCTATCATACTCTTCCACACCCTTCCCTGCATGGAACCTCACACAGCTCTCTGTGCTGGGGACCTCTGGAACCACCTAAAATGCCAAAGCCTTGGAGTTTGAGCTGCCTGCGACCTGCAGCCCCGCTGAAACCATCAGCCGCTCTGTGTTATAAGGAGGTTGGTCTTAATTTTTCAACACCTGGTGCAAGACTTGAGATTGATTTCACTCTGATTGGCCTGTTAGATTGCTGAAATTTATGTGAGGTCAGAGTTCCCTAGATCTTCAGGTATCACAAATATAAATTGACCCAAATTAGACTGTCCATTTGGCATTATCTCCCAATTCTTTCTCCCCCCAGTGCATCCAGTTGTCTTCAAACAAGCAAACAGTGCAACACAGGATCTACCATTGTGATGATGTTTTCTTGTGTTTTGTGCAGGATCTCAGCAAGAGCCCTAAGACCATGAAGAAGCTGCTTCCCAAACGCAAACCGGAAAGGAAAGCCTCCGATGAGGAAGTTGCACTGAGGAAAAGTAAGTTTGCATTCAGTTGTTGTCTCTGCTCTGCCGATCTCCTTTGTTACTTTCCCACTTTCTGCACCGGGCTTAGATTTCTACATTCGTTACCAATTATAGGCGACCAGTTGGCAAGAGACTGGGAAAGACAGGAAAGTTACTCAAATTAATCAGAGATGGTTTGGATTGCACCAGTTGTAGATTGTATTACTTAGAAAGGTATTGCAGTTTGTATTGTAGTGACTACCTCAGTGTAGATTGTCCAAATATTAAATGGCTGTCATTTGTGAAAGAAATTGAGCGAATAATCTTACCATCAACAAACAGCCCTGATCTGGATCTTCTGTCCATTGCTGCTTCTGTTCCACGCATGGGACCTTGTGAAATTATCCAAATGGTTGTGTAGAGGAATTTACATTATCCATGCCCCTGTGGAGTGAACCATTTCACAGAGACCAAGGCTCCTAACCTGCTGTATTTTGTTGTTGCTCATGGATTGTCCTGAACTTGGTTTGCCTCCAGTTCTCACCTGCCTTTCTCATTGTCCTTTCTTGTCCATATAACCTTGTCCATGAGATGAACCTCCTGGTCCCTTGACCTTATTCACCGTGACTCTCGTATCAGCCATGACTCAGTTGCAGCACTCTTGCCCTTGAGTCACATGGTTGTGGTTCAAGTCCCACCCAAAGGTTTAGTACAAAATTCAGACTCACACTCCCGTGCAGTATTGAGGTTCGAATCCAATAGAAAAAAATAAATGGGAGAAAGATTAGATATTTTTCTGTTGAACAAGCTCATTTAGCTTCAGTGATGCAGCAATAAAGTTCAGATCACAGTGATCTGACTTGGAGAGAGAGACTGTGAAATGAGCAAGCCGGGCCAGAGCCTGATTGTAGAGTTCTGGTCAGATCTGAGAGCAAGTCCCTCAATTGCAGATTACAAAACCTTGCTCCAATTGGAGACAGTTGAGTTGGAGTTGACTGTTGAGAGACTTTTGCCTCATTGCATTGTGCAGTCTCGGAGGGGGAGAGCTCGCAACCACACATGGGGTTATGCAGCCTTTGGGAACTCTGATAGAAGGTAAAGGAGATATCTCTAACATCTTGTTGAAACAAGGATTTGATCTCAAACAACAGGCTGCCTTTTGGACATGGCTTCAGTAAGCAGCTGTTGGCTAAAATTTTATCTTTAAATTTTGTCAGTTGAAAGGTGGATAGTTCAAAGCCAAAAATAAAATCTGGATTTTCATTCTGCAAATTAGGGACTTTGAGAAAACATCAATCTTTGTGACTAAAAATACTTAGTCTGAAAATACAAGTGTTTGAGGCATTTTCTCTTTGTGATTCAGATTTCCAGCAAAGTCATATTTTGCTCTTGTATCAATGTTTTGTGCCAGTGTGTTTTAGGAGAATTTTTGTTTTTATTAATCAGGCACAGCAGCTCTTGAAGAAGATACACAGATCTTGAAAGTTATCGAAGCATACTGCACTAGTGCCAAAACCCGACAAACACTCAACTCAAGTAAGTGATAAAGCAACTTTATGCTGTTGAATGAGCCTTATTTGGAATGATTCCTCTCAGATTTAAGAGGGTTAAGTTTTTCAATCCTCCTGAATTTCAGTATTGTTTTCCAGAAATTGCAAGATATTATGTTGCAGAATTTCCAAACGAATGCAGTTTATGATTGATCAGTTCACAAATTTATGAAAAGCTTCATTCACTTTTCCCCCAGCCCAGTATGAAGTGAATCTACACCTAAGCGCTGAAACAATGACCCTTGGATTAAGTTGATTTCTCCATGGCACATTCAGTTAAAGCTTTAAAGTCAGATTGGATATTGAATATAGATATTGTAAAAATTTGTGTCGGTTTTTCAATTTTAAGAAGGATTAAGGCGAAAATGGAAATAATGATTACAGTGAATCAGGACAGACTGAGACTTTAACGTGGAGCACACAGCTCATTCTGAGAGCCCAAGTTATATTGTTAAACACCTGTCCATTCCACATTTATTTAATCTTGTCAAATTCAGTCACCTCCCTGTGCAGTCCATTCCAAACACTCCAATCTCAGTGCAGGAGTTAGATCTGATCTGTCCTTCATCATTTTGATTTTGGGCAGTGTATTGCAGTATCTAATAACAAATAGAACTGATCAGTCAATGCAACTCCTGGGGAATTTTCTGAATCTGTGCTCCTGTTTGCTGTCAGTGAGGATGAAATCCCAATGAAACAACAGATGTCCTTGACACTGAGCCCTCGTATATCCAACAGGAGCAGCATCTTCTGCAAACACAAGTTAAAAGAATCCTCCTTGTAACTGGATGTGAGACAGTGTGTCATTCGTTACCTCATTGCAGACTGGCTGGTGTTTCATACACAAATCACATTATTAAATTTGAGCAAAGTTTGAGATAAAGCATCATGGAGATATCATTCCAGCAATCAAGTAGCTAACTACCTGAAAATTGACTTTACTGTAGGTTTGAAGTCAGTTTGAAAGATTGTTAATATTGATCATTGCAAATTGAGCCTTTTTAAAATCAATGCCATGATGGTTTAAAGACCTGCCTATAGCTTATTAATAAAGGACAACCTTTAATTTGGTGATTGTAAAGTCAAATGATGTATGTTTTGAAGCTAAATAATATTGGAAAGTGGGAAGTCATTCAGCACCTCAAGCCCATTCTGTCATTGAGTTCGATCATATTTAATCTGTACCTCGGTTCCATCAACCATTGTAGCTCTGTAATTCACGATACTTTTACCCAACAAAAATCCATCGCTCTGAGTTTTGAATGTTCCAGCTTATCCCTAGTATCCACAGCTTTTTGAGCCACAGACTTCCTGACTGCCTTTAATCTGAAGAATTGATCCCCCTCGTTCTGTGGGAATCAGGCCAACTGTTGTAATAGGTCTGATATTTGATAATGATAATTAAACATTGACACATGATTAGTGTAACTGGACAGAGATTTAAATGGCATAGAATGGCCAGACAGTATAATATTCACGTATATTCCAATTCTTTTGGTTAGTATTACATTAACATTGAGACCAGTTTTGAAACCCTTGGTCCATTCCTTGCACATTTTGTTTCGGTAATCGCAATCTACACAAGTAATTTTCTAACATTCAGACAGACTAATGTAGAAAGGGGAGGAGGAAGGAGCAAAAGGAAATATCAGTGAGAGGATGGAAGAGAGGAGAGATTAAGACAGAAGAGATGATGGTACAAGGCAGAGGAGATGCTGATGGGACAAGAAAAGAAACAGAAAGCTGGGTTTAGAGGAGATATCAACATTTACTGCAGAATCATTACTAACACTCACTGCCTGAAAAAAATGGAGAAGAGATCACGATTTCAACCGTTGAACTTGATGTTGATTGTGAGAGATTGCAATATTCTATCGAAAAATGAGTGCCCCGTTCTTCAGACTTTTGTTCACCTTCTTTGGAAGAATGTTGGGGGCTAAGGACAGAGAGTGGGGTGGGCCAGAGAACTGTAATGATGTCCTTACAACCTTCCCGGTTCAACATTGAGTTCAACAGATCATAACCTCTGCTCCTAGTCAGCAGGTGCTGGGAATGATTCTGTTTTTTCATTTACACTGCCCCTAGACCTGACTTGTTTTTATTCCTGTCCCAGACTCTCTTTACCTTTTACCATCATCCCTTTCATCATTTAATCTCTCTTGTCTTCCACCCTATCACACACCCTCCCTAATATTGTTTCCTTCCCTCTCCTTTCTATTTGTTTGAAATGTGTTACATTTCTAACTTTTTCCAGTTCTGATAAAGGTCTTTGACCTAAAACATTAATTGTTTCTGTCTCTCAGATACTGTCAGATCTGCTGAGTATTTGCAGCACTTTGTGTTTCTCTCAGTGTATATTCTAGACCCTGTCCAATTTACCCTCTGCAAATCAAAACCTGGAAGATCAGATATACTTCACTCTGATCTCAAAAAATTCTTCGGTATTGTACCTTTGTTACTGTAGAATTAACAAGACTTACTGGTAAAGATTTGAACCCCATTTAAAAAGTGGCAAAGAACTATCAAGCTCCCCTGTGTCTTTTCATCAGGGGTGATTTGTTAGAAAGAAAAGTTCCAGAGATTGAGGATCTGGACCGAGAAAGGGTTGATATGAAATTAGGTGTAAGATTTAGAGCAGAGTGTAAAAGTTTTATTTACACAGGAGTTTGTGAAACTGGAATGTAGCACTGAAGTTAAAGGCTGAATCAGAAACTTTGATTTGATTAGCGTTTGAGGAAAAGGGGGAACAAAAGGGATATGGGAACAAAACGCGATTGGGGTGCTGCTAATGTGGAGTGAATGGGAAGAGCAGTCTTTACCATGTTGTAAATTTGGTGCAATGTGCTGACCCTAGCTGTGATCTATAATGATGTTGAGATGTTGGTGTTGGACTGGGGTAAACACAGTAAGAAGTCTCACAACACCAGGCTAAAGTCCAACAGGTTTATTTGGTAGCAAACACCACTAGGTTTCGGAGCACTTAGGACTTTAACCTGGTGTTGTGAGACTTCTTACTGTGATCAGTAACCCAGGATGCACTTGGCCCTCAGCTTCTTTAATCCTTGGCCTTCCTCCCCTCCGGTCCCTCGTTTCCTCGGCCCTCCAGCTGTTTTGATTTAGAGAGTCAAGCTCATGGCCTTGCTACCCTGGCTGACACTGGAAATTGGTGATATTTTCAACCATGGCCCTTCCCTTTTCCTCCATGCCAACAGCAGTCACATTATGGGAATGTTTTTAAATCAAGGGAGAGATTAAATGATTAATCCCACAGGTTGTGGAATTTTAATGATTTCTCTTGGAGCTTTGATAATCAGAGGGCTTTCTATACCAGCAAGCGCAGATTTACTAAATCCAACTTTGCATTGACCTGAACCATTACTGACAACTGTAATAACACACTTGCTTTCCTACAGCTTCATAAACCATGTCCCACAAACATCTAATTCTGCTCCATTCTTTGCAGCAGTTTCACTACTAACCCAGAGTGTCAAAGTCAATCTGTGGTTAGATTTCTCCAAATCAACTTTCTTTTGCATTCTTCATGTTTCTACAACTTTTTAACCAACCACGTATCTAAATTTGTGGGTTTCCTGCTTGGGGGTGGGGTGGGTGGGAGGGGAGGTGTGCGAGAGATTAATGGATCAGTCTGCAATCTGCTATTTAATGCATTTTTAATGTATTGAAATGTTTTGATCTGAAGATGGGAGTGCCTTCTGAAACTAACCCTGCTGTAGAATTTGTCTCTTGCCTAACAGATTTTTTTTCTCTCCTTCTTGTCTTCACTCCACCTTTGCTTTAATTTCACCTTTACATCTGTTACTTTCTTTTCCCATTATTGTCCCCCCCCCTTCCCCCCGACCTTGCCCTGGCAATGCACCCATCACCATCCATCCATCCTACCACCCACCCCTCCACCTCAGCATGGCAAGGCACTGACTTGATGCATAATCATGTTTTGAGTGACGATGATCTATCAAGCCTGGAGTCCCCGGCCCGGCGAAGCAGCCTCTCCCGCTTGGAGCCTGCTGATCTGTCTGAAGACTCTGATTATGACAGTATCTGGCTGGCCCACAGTTATCGAATGGGATCAGCAACTCGTAAAAGCTGTTGTTCGTATATCTCGCACCAGAACTAAGGACATGTCCAGTTTTTAAGAATTGCTTGTTGTGTTAATTTGTTGTTTGGTGATGTTTCCCTGCTATACTGTGTCCTCATGTCAATGTCAAAGAAAAGTATTTTATAGCTCCTGTCCAAGGTGATTCCATTCCACCATCCCCACTCCCCCCACTCCTTGGATGGTGAGTCAGGGGAGCACACAAACACTCCTCTTCCATTGGTCTCTGCTGACTTCAGCTGGTTGGCCTCAGTATCCTGGGCAAGGGCAGAGGACGTCAGCCAGGATTCCTGCTGCTGCATGGTGCCCACTGGACCTCCTTGCAGACGTGTACTTTGGGTAAGCTGTGTGCAGGACTCTGTGGTTGAATAGCTTGCTTGCACATCCAGATCTGCACGTTGAGTGGACAACCAAGGGGCAGGTGCTAGATGGTGACCGCAGCCTGTAGCGATTAGGGCCCAGTGAGGACCAGAATGGCCTTGATGATCAAGCAGGGGGGAGAGGAGCAAACTGACCAGGAGGAGGAAGTGAGTATTGGAGGCAGAAAGACAGAATTTTCTTGTTCAGTAATTGAGATGCAAATCTTGCCTAAATGGTACTTTTCACATTCTTGTGCATCCTTTTGTTCGGCAGTTCAGGAATATCCTATCTTCGGTTGATTTGGTTGATAGTAGTAACATTTCATTGAACAATATTTTGATAGTGATTAGATATTATGAGGATGCGATATTATGAGATTAAAATTACAGGCCTGTTGTATACATGTCTGCTGTAGGTGGCACTGAATGCACAGAGTGGCATTTTCCCACCCAAAGCTAGACTAAAATTTCTGGTTGTACAGATACCAGATTTGTACAGATTTGTTAGATTACACAGAAAACTTTCAGTAATATATTGTACGGCAGATCACTGGGAAGGTTGGAGGCTCGGATTTCTGACTGTGAACTGGCTGTAGGACTTCACTCGCTAACAATGTGACAGAGGCTTATTCAGGCCCCTGCTCGAGTTCTTGCGAAACTCCCCCCGTACCAAAGCTCTGAAGACTTCTGTGTATCAAATGACTCTCCATCCACTATAGAAACCCACTGAAAGGCCCAGAGTTCTGCTGTAGGAGTATTAATTAATGTTCAAATACTACACAATGCCAATTAGTATGCTTCATAGAGAACACTGACCAGCCACAGTGTCTGGAGAATGTACAGAGGTTGATTGGTGGAAATCACTGGGAGTGGTGATAACTCGCCTTTTAAATATCTTTCCAATTTAAACAAAGGCAGTTTAATTTAAGTGAATTAAAACTGAAAAGAGAGGGAGTAGATAAAAGTGGATTCATGTTTTTGTATGATACCATCTCAGACAACAAATACTCTCTGGTTTCCAAAACTTTTTAAAACTACCAAAAGTTCCACCTTCTGCAATTCCGGTTGAATCTTCAGTGGAACATCCAACAACAACAGGTAGTTTCCCAACTCAAATTGTCTCTCGAATGGGGGACTGAGGAGCTAAACGTGAAACACCCAATTTTCTCACAACTGCAGCTGATTTCTTATCATTGCATCATAATATTCTGACAGTGTTTAATTAGACGTTACCTTGCTGTTCCTCAGTGACAGCTAATGAACACAAGAAATAGGAGCAGGAATAGACCATTCAGCCCATCAAGCTTGCTGACCATCAGTACAATCATGGCTGATCTTTGAATTCTGCTCTACCTTCCCACTGCCTCCCCATATCCTTTAATTCCAGGAAAGGACAAGAATCTGTCTCTCCCAGCCTGAAATGTATTCAAGAATGCCTCATCCACAACCAAATTCCAGAGGTTCACAGCACTGAGTGAAGAAATTTCTTCTCATCTCTGTCCTAAATGATTGGTTCCTTATCCTGACAGCGTCGCTCCCATGTTTTAGATTCCCTGACCAATGGAAACAATCTCAGCGTCCACCCTGTCAAACCCTTTCGGACTTCTCTAGGTTTCAGTGAGGTAGCCTCCCATTTTTCTAAACTCCAGAGAATTTAGATCTAATTTACTCAGCCTCTCATCACAGGACAACCCCTCCGAATGATCTGCTCCTCACGAACATTCACAATCTAACAGAGCCATGTGTAAAACCTATTCGGATTGGTCATGATATGAAGATGACAGGAGACTAAATTGTAACAAAGGGGGATGGGATTACGAGCTGCTGCTGTTCCTTCATTGTTAATTGCAAGTGTTGAAGTTAGTTAGGAGAGAATGTTGCAAGTTTCCTGTGCAGGAGTTGGTAAATGGTGAATTTGGGTAAGGCTGTTACAGTCATACCCCATCCTGCAGGGACTGACTTTACCAGCTGATGTGGAATTTGTAAGTGTAGATTCAGCTCACTGGGAGATACCAGTTGCAATATCTGGCATTCTAGGCCTTGCAAATGCAGCTCTTATTTGGAGAGCTGAGGTAAAATTGCTTCTTAAAATGAAAATGGGATTGAGCCTCTTTTTCTCCATCATTAATGGCTTGCTACAGAGATTGTCTTCTCAGAAATGGTCTGTTTCAGACGGCATGTTTTGCGCACTAACCCCTCGGAAACCTTGGTTACAGAGACTAGAGGAATTTACTTTTCTTTTGGTTGAAGTTGCAAAATTGATGGAAGAAAATTATTAATTATACTTAACAGTTTTCTGGATAGCATAATGAATATATTTGCCTCAGAGGTAGAGAGGTGATGGCCCAGTGGCCAGACTGTCACCACTCGCTCTTAATCCAGAAACTCAGCTAATGTTCTGGGGAACCGGGTTCGAATCCCGTCACCGCAGATGGTGGAATTTGAATTCAATTTAAAAAGTCTGGAATTAAGAACCTACTGATGACCATGATCCATTGCCAGTTGTCGAAAAAACCCATCTGGGTCACTAATGTCCTTTAGAGAAGGAAATCTGCCGTCCTTACCTGGTCTGGCCTACATGTGACTCCAGAGCCACAGCAATGTGGGTGACTCTCAACTGCCCTCCGAGGGGTAACTAGGGATGGGGAATAAATACTGACCCAGCAACCCCCATATCCCACAAATGAATGTAAAAGTGTTCTAACTCACAGAATCATAGATTTTACAGCAGAGGAGGCCATTCAGCCCATCAAGTCAGTGTCAGCTGATTGAAAGAGCTGTCCAATTGTTCCCAGTTCCCTGTGTTTTCTCATTCTCCCCACAGCAGTTTTGTTCTTTATAAGTTGTTCACTTGGCTGTTCATTGCAGCTCGTTATAACAAGTAAATTATCATTGAGTCCGTGTCAGGTTATTTGTGACAGTGTTGGTGCACAGGTTAACATTATAAACCGTGTGTGGCTCACAAACATTGAAACTGACAAATGTGTAATTAGTTTACATTTTCAAAGTGTAAATCTGTCTTTTAAGTGTTCCATTCATCATCAGTGTCATACTGAAGTCACGCTGCCTGTTGTGGGACGGGGGGAAGCGACGCTGCCTGTTGTGGGACGGGGGGAAGCGACGCTCCCTGTTGTGGGACGGGGGGGGAGGGGAGCGACGCCGCCTGTTGTGGGATGGGGGGGAGGGGAGCGACGATGCCTGTTGTGGGACGGTGGGGGGAGGGGAGCGACGCGACGCTCCCTGTTGTGGGACGGGGGGGGAGGGGAGCGACACTGCCTGTTGTGGGATGGTGTGAAGCGATGACGCCTGTTGTGGGACCGGGGGGAGGGGAGCGACGCTCCCTGTTGTGGGACGGGGGGGAGGAGGGGAGCGACGCCACCTAATTTAAGTTGTCTATAAATTATTGAATGAATTTCAGTAATGAGCACTAACAGTAAAATGGCTGAACGGTGGGATGAACCTGTGAGGACTGTGACGCGTGCCTCTGATCAGGGGCTTCTTTCTGGGATATCCGTTTATAAAATACAGCAATAGAACTGTAGCAATGGACCCACTCACCTTCACGTAAATACGTCCCGCATTATAAAAACAACTTTCATTTATACCATCTACAGCTCTTTAGCATCGTTCATTCCTGGGCTGGTTTTACCAGGGCAAAATCAGCCAAAAAATGACACCACGAAGGAGACGTTAATAACCAAATGCATGGTCAATGAGTTGGAATATTAAGCAGCCCATGTTTGCTGTCGAGATATTGAGACAGAGAGGGTTAGGGAGGCAGTTCCAGAACTTCAGGTTGAGGTTGAGGAAGTTGAGCGGTTAAAATCAGGATGTGCCAGAGTTGGAAGAATGCGGAGCTCTGAGGGTTGGAGAACCGGAGGTGGTTGTGGAGGTGGGGAGAGGGTGAGGCCACAGAGAGATTGGAGATGGTGTAGGTCGGAGCTGATGGGTGAGCAGATCTCTGCTGGTTTGAGTATCGGTTTTGGATGAGCTCAGTGAAGAACAGATTTTATCCTCTTTTGGCTTTTGAAAATCTTCTCTGCCCACAATGCGAATACTGAAGTGATTGGCTTTTACTCGTTGTGACTGGAGCTGCTGCGATTGTTCCCTACCCACTGTCCAATTGGCTTAAAAATTAAAAATGTGACTTTAATTTCTCCAGTGACACGACTGCCTTGATATCTGTTTCTCTTTGTTGAAGTTTTGCTGTCATTATTTTGTATGCTTCATAAACTGCTTTGTGTCTTTTGTGTGTAGCTAAAGACTGATCAAAGCAATTCTTAAAGAAAGAAGTTACATTTGGATAATGCATTACGTTTTTACCACTTGAGTAACTTCTATTTTGTGCTGAACTAAGGGAGCAAGACCGAAATACCATTCACTTCAAAAACAATGTTTCTGAAAGAAAAGGCAGGTTGTTAAACTCCTCATTTTATCAGGAGGATCTGCTTACTGTTAAAACAAGGCTGGTGATGCAGGCAACTTAATGAAAAATATTCCCAAAACCCAAAAAGCCTTGCATTGATTTTTCCCATTGATCTGATTTCTTTAATACACACAAACTATAATTCTTTCTAAGAACTTGTAGCCAAACAGAGTAACTTATTACTTGACAACAGAATGAATAGACTTTTTGGAAAGTCCCTTTTTCAGTGCTTTCATTGATGCAGGGTGTTTGATAAAAGGTCACCTATTTATTGGAATGCTTGTTAGTGGTACTGTGTGATGCTTTTGTAAATTGGTACGAAGCAATTGTTCAGATCTCTGTTTCACAGTGAAAGTTTCTGTTTAAGAGTAGAATCTGTGCAGCCACATCGACTAACTGTTTGCTGCACCCGGGTCAAAATTTCAACACCCACAGTGCGTTCAATTCTTTCAATGCAATTGTTCAATTCCTGTACCGAGTAGAATAATTAGTTTTTCTTGAAGATTCTTGGCATGTAATTGACTCAGTGGCGTATGCAAGTCTCATGTGTGAAGAAAGGCTGACTCACCACCTCTGTGTCTTTTGGGATTTATTGGAATGGTGCCTAGGACAGACCAGATAAGGACAGCAGATTTTAGTGAAGTGATTGAGTTTTGACAACAATGCACCAGATTTCAGGAGAAACCTTTCCAAAACAGCCCAGAAATGATCAGATTTCATTTCGAACCTGGCGATACCTGAACTCAGGATCTCTGAGTTACTGGCCGAGTGAGAGAAAGACCAGATTAATGCAACCAATTTGCTGTCAGTGTCCCAGTGCAAAGGTTTGCATAATGGGGGCAGGTCAACATCTGGAAGGTGCTGCATCAAACTCTCCCTGATTTCCTGAGGTACACTCCTGTCACACATGATACTATGTCAGGAATTCTTAACTCATTCAACACCTGAAAAACTTCCTCCAGTTGGTTTTACTAATTCACTGGGCATTATAAAACAGTGGCTGAGAATGTGTTAAATTCAACACAAAATAATGTATTCACAGACTGTTAAATTTGGATATAATACTTCCTTTTAGTGCTCATCTGAGAGATGAAAGGCCTCACCAATAGGCCTCTGGTGATCATGGAGTCACAGCATCCCTACAGCATAGAAGAGGGCCATTCGGCCCATTGAGTCTGCACTGACAATAATCCCACACAGGTCCTATCCCCGTAACCCCATGTGTTTTCCCTGCTAATTCCCCTGCCACTATAAGGAGCAATTTACCATGGCTCCACCTAACCTGCACATCTTTGGCCAACCAAAGTCAATTTTGGGGTTAAAATTGTGAACCGTAAATCCATTTTCCCATTTGTTCCCTTATATCTGGAAATCTTGACATGGTTTGATCCCAGTTTTTGGAATTGATCCATGATGGGGCCTTGATGCTCCTTGAAATGTCTTGGTGAGCTTGCTGGTTGTCCCCATCTCAACGATATTTCTGACACTGATTGACTTTGATTGGCCATCACCACTGGTTAATAATTAGAGAGGTCTTTCATCTCTTGGAGAAGTACTCAGTTCCCACCCAGATGGTAGAGTGTGAAGTCTCCTCTATCTGCGGGCTGTGTTATCCTTACACTTGGCCAGTCTTAGTTTAGTTCTTAGTAAGCGGAGATTAAAGTGTGATGGTGACCCTGCTGGGTGTCTAGATTTCAGATTTATTCACAAGTGAGGCAACAGCATTAAAAACAGCCGACTCCAAACCGCCAGGCCCAATAAATTCCAAGTGGACAGCCAGTGGACGGGTGAGATATTTAGTTAAAGAGCGATGGATTTGCTGAGCCTGTTAGGTTCACAGATACATGAAGTTGCAGGGCTGTATTTTGGATGCCCTGATTTATTGGTATAAGTTCCGTTGTTGTATTATTTGTTTTTTGATGTAATTAAAAGTGATTGCTGCTCAATTATTCACTTTCTTTATATTGAAGAATTAAGCCTTGCTGTTGTGTAAAAACAGTGATGGTTCAAGATCATTGACTTGATGAGTTATACCAGCAGGGTATAATGGAAGGTTTCTGGTTAACTTAAGGTGAATATTTTTTGGTTATTATTATTAGCTAAATGGTAAAATGAGTGAGTGAGTTATTACTACGATTTAGGGAGACCATGTTAGCATGAGGTGAGATTGGATAACTTGTCTTGTTGCACAAGACAACTTTCTACCAAACACAACATGGGGTGGCCTGTTGTATACTCAATAGCTTTTGTACTGTGAGATTTGTCAGTGATGGGTGATTGTTGGTGAAAACCAGCTTTAAGGGTAAAATGCCTTTGAATAAGCAATTTGTGTATATCTGAGTGCTGCATATGTACAGTGTGTGTATTGTTGCCTCCTTGTGATTTGCATATATCACACCCAAGTGTTGGTTTTATAAATAATTTCACTTCCGTTGTAAAATACAGTTTAAATAAAATATGCCTTTATAAGAGCATTGATTTCTTTGTATGTTAAGTTTTGTCAATCTGAAATTCACCAGTCTTGTGACGTGACAAGCAAGGCATTGCTGAGTTTAAAATATTCCAGAATAGAAACCCATCATTTAGTTCCTGTGTCTCTCCACAACCCAATTACTGTCTATTCCAACCTTATCCTGCGTTATTGCAGAACCTGAAAGCAGATCCCTGACATGGAGAAAGTCTGTTCTGTATGGAGATGTGAATATTGTTTCTAGCTGATAAGTAGATGCTATGTTAGATTTCCTGCATCCTGGACCGAGTTCCCTTCAGTTTTAGTCTGAAAATATTACTAGCATTTACTTGATTGTGTGTGTGATCCAGTTCTACATTTCCTCTTTACATTCTTCTAGTCAAATTAGAGGAAAAATATCACATTCTAGAAGTGAGTTAAGATGATACAAAGAAAGGTAGCTAAGTTGCGAAGAGGATGTAAGGAGTTTACAAAGGGACTTGGACAGGTTAGGTGAGTGGGCAAAGATCGAACAAATGCAGCATACTGTGGGGGAAAATGTGAAATTGTTCATTTTATCAGGAAGAATTAGACAGAAGTTTCTGATCGAGACAGTGAGAGATTGAGGAGCTCTTGAAATTCTAGCGTGGATCACAAATGATTAGTCTACTTGTAGAATAAGTAATTAGGAAAGTTAATTACATGTTATTATTTATTGTGATGTGAATTGGATACAAAAGTACAGAGACTATGCTTGAGTTGTACAAGACACTGGTGAGTATGAATATTGTGTGCAGTCTTGGTCACCTTATTTAAGGAAAAATGTATATACATTGGAAGCAGTTCAGAGAAGGTTTCTTTGACTAATACGTGGAATAGATGGGTTATCTTGTGAGGAAAGGTTTGACAGACGAAGCTTGTTTCCACTGGAATTTAGTAGACTCAGAGGCAGATTGAAATATATAAAATCCTGAGGGGTTTTGACAGGGTGGATATGGAAAGAATGTTTCCTTCTGTGGGAAAATCTGGAACTTGGTTCACTGTTTGAAATTAAGAGGTCACTTATTTAAGACTTGGATGAGAAGAAATTTTTTCTGAGAGGGTCATGAGTCTTTGGAACTCTCTTCCTCAAAAGATAAAGCAGAGTCTTAGAATGTTTTCAAGACAGAGAGATAGATTCTTGATCAAACAAATGGGTGAAAGGTTATCTGGAGTAGGTGGGAGGTTACAGTCAGATGAGCCATGATTTTATTAAATGGCAGAACAATCTCGAAGTGCTGGATGGCCTAATCCTGCTCCTAGTTTGTATGTGCGTGTGTCCTAATCTTTATTTCACGTTTTACACATAAACTTAAATTCTATTTATATTTCCCACTTTAAACTTTCTATTTTTCTGTCTATGAGAATTCTTCATTCTGATTGGTCGATCAGTCTACCTGTTGCCTGTAGAAGGCACCAAACTGACATTGAGAGCAGGGACATCAGGGTCACCGAACCATTACCGGCAGTTTTCCTCAATGTCACTCATGTTCTTTTACAATTGGTTGCAAAATCTGGACTTTAACTTTAGTTAAAAAGTTACAGCAGCTCCGAGTTTGTTTGCTGTTTTCTTAAATGTGATGTTTGAATAAATCAGGGGAGAGAAGGCGTGGTGACACTGAGACCTTTTCAGTCAGCTAGGTGACATCAAATGCCCCAAGTTTCATTTCCCCTCTTTTGAACTGGCTGAATTCAGTGGAAGTGAAATTTGTATCAGTTGAATTCTTTTTTTGTGTTAACCCATCTACCTTTGTGGCATTTGCTGGGGGTATGGTACTCCCCCCTTCCCCATTTAATACAGGAGGGTTTCCCTGTGGGAATTTTCCTTTTTTGGGAAAGGAGAAGGAGCATGGGGAGGGTACCGGTCTGATCAACCAGCACCAGAAGCACGTTGTTCCTCAGGTAACCACATAATATCCCCATGTCACTTTGAGCTGGTGTGTGCCACTGCTCCCAGTGCCATGGGTACAAGTCAAAGAGCAGCTCCTGTAGCACTAGGGGTGTTCACTGCTATCCTGACTGGTGAACAGAACAGAGGCCCAATGAGCATCAGAGATCTCACCTTTGGCCCTGAAGCATATCAGGTGCTGATACCAGATAATGTCATCAGGCTGTATCTTCAGGCTTTGTGGCCTTGTGAAGGAGTTACATCGAATGGCCTTGGAGGAAGTTGGGAGCAGCAGCCTGTTACTGCAAGAGACTTCCATGCAACCCTGAAATAGGAAACCTTCTGACCTCCACCACTGTCCAAAGTCTCTTCACATCTTCACACCATGTATTTTTAAGCTGCCCTCTCTTCATGTTCCACAGAGGCACCATCTGTCCCCTCAGGTCACATGGCCATCAAAAAGTTTTCCCTGGTATCCTGACTGATGTTTATTCCTCAGTCAACATCACTGAAAACATGATCACATTGCAGTTTATGGGATCTTGCTGTGCACATATTGACTACTGTGTCTTTGATTCAATCCCTTCAGTGCAGGAGGCCATTCAGCCCATCAAGTCTGCACCTGATACTCCACCAGAGCATTTTACCCACGCCATATCCCCATAACTCCACATATTTACCCCGCTAATTCCCCTAATCTACATGTTTTTCGATACTAAAGGACAATTTAGCACAGTTAATCCACCTAACCTGCACATCTTTGGACTGTGGGAGAAAACTGGAGCGCCTGGAGGAAACCCATGCAGACACGGGGGGAGCGTGCAAACACCACACAGACAGTGACCCAAGCTGGGAATCAAACCCGGGTCCCTGGTGCTGTGAGGCAGCAGTGCTAACCACTGTGCCACCCATTTCCAGATTGCAACAGTGATTATTTTTCAGAAAGCTTATACTGGCTGTAAAGCACTTTGAGATGTCCTGTAGTTATACAAATTACCATATAAATGCAATTTCTTTGTATGGTTCAGGTTCCAGATAAGCCAAGGAAATTTGTAGGAAATCAATGCAAGAAATAAGGAAATGGCAAAAATGTTAACATTGCTGAACAAACGGATGGTAAAGCTGTAATCTAAACCCAAGAGGGAACCTTTCCAACTGTCTCACTTGTGGGTCGTTCCAGCTCAGCCCTACTGACACAGAAATCGTTCTCAGCCTCGATATAATCTGATCAAGTATTTAACTGAAGCCAGGGCTCATTCCTGGCAATTTCAAGCTGTTGTTTAAACTATTCACTTTGTATGAAAGTGGCAGTGAGCTGCTCAAGAACTCTGACCTGAACCTTCCGGGTCCCAGTTACTTGCCCCCCTGTATGATCAGGATGGGGAAATGAGGAGTGATTTGAGGAGATTGAGAAACGAGAGTTGTGTCAATATCAGAATAGGTTTTGTGAATTAATGGACGGAAACTTTTGGAGGTTGTGCAGAGTGAACACCTCTCTCATCTCTCACCTGTTTGCTCAGTAACTGGTAATGTTTATCCCCTTACTATTCCTGCCTCGGGCGGGGTGGGGGGGGCACGTGAAATAGCACCATCTAAAAAGAAAATTGGGAATTAGAAATGGGCTAAAATTTCCCTTCAACATCCCCAGGATAGGGATCAACGTAACTGACAATCAAATGTCCCCATGGTGGCTTCACACACACCCCGACTCTCTCATACAAAGACACATGCACCCCAACTCTCGCTCCCTCGCCCTGACTCTCTCTGACCCCAACTCTCTCTGTCACTCTCACACTCCCTGACTCTCTCTCACACACATACATACACACACACACAAACACACACTCTCACACTCAACTAGAGAGTCAGGAATCTATTGGCCAGGCAAGTCACAGGGAGTTTGGCAAGACTGGATGGCATTTATTTTAAAGCAAGGAGTCTGATGAACAAGGCAGATAAGTTGAGGCGCGAATTAAAACATGGGGGCAGGATATCATTGCTTGTCACACAGATATGGTTGAGAGGGGGGGCAGGATTGGCAGCTCCATATTCCGGGATATAGGATCTTTAGGCGAGACAGGGAAGGAGACAAAAGAGGAGAGAGTGTCATGATTTTGATCAGGGAATCAGTTACAGCAGTAAGGAGGAACAACATCTTAGAAAGCTCTTCAAATGAAGCCAAATGGGTAGAACTTAAAAATCACAAAGGAGCAATCACATTGCTGGAAATGTTCTATAGGCCCTGCCTAACAGTCTGGAAGAAATAGAGGAGCAAATATGTAGGCAAATTTCAGAGAAATATGAAAGCGATAAGATAGTGTTATGGGGATTTCAGATTTCCCAACATTAATGAGTTTAAGAGCAAGTGAGGTTATGCTTGAATGGTAGAAAATGTTGGTTAGACCATGGCTAGATTACTGTGTCAGTTGTGGAATCCATGTTGTAAGTGGAATATGATAATACTGGAAAGGGTGCAGACGAGATTCACTAGGATGTTTCCTGGGCTGGAGAATTTTAGTTATAAAGAGAGATTGGAGAGACTGGGGTTGTTTTCCTTGGAACAGAGAGGATATGATTGTGATGCATAAAATAATGAGGGGCACAGATAGAGTAGACAGGAAGAAACTTTTCCCCTTGATGGAGGGATCAGTGATTGGGGGCAGAGATTTGGGAGGGGATAGGAGGGAAAACCTTTTCACTGAGGGTGGTGGGAGTCTGGAATTCACTGCCTGAAAGGGTGATGGAGACAGAGACCCTCCTAACATTTAAGAAGTATTTAGATGTGTATTTGTGATGCTGAAGCATACACGGCTATGGACCAAATGCTGGAAAATGAGATCAGAATAATTAGGTGGTGGTTTTAGACTGGCACAGATGCGATGGGCCGAAGGGCCTTTTCTGTGTTGCAGACTTCTATGACTCGCCGACACACAATCACCCAGTGACAGGCTCACACACCCACTGGAGCTGTACAACTGAACACATGGACCCCCACATACTCAGACTGATATGTAAAAACACATGGAAACATTGGTAATCAGTGCACAAACATAGGCTGTCATACAGACTGACATGCATAAACACAGATGAACCAGTACATGCACAGACATAGGGATTCACATATACAGGTATGACTTCCCACAGTGACACACACACACAGGTAGTAATTGTATCAGAGTACTGCCCTCACATTGCCTGATCTCTCTGTGTAATGACCTGTCCCCTGGTGCCTGGGACAATGATTTCAAACTCTGAATCTTATGTGTTGCAGCGTCTCGTAAAGAATCTGCTCCTCAGGTTTTATTACCGGAAGAAGAAAAAATAATTGTCGAGGAAACCAACAGCAACGGACAGACAATCATCGAAGAAAAGTAAGAGGAATCTGTGAGTGATTCTGTGTCCTGTATGTTGCAATGCACAGTTTAGTCATTAGAATAAATGACTTAATCCAAGTGAACAAACTGTGAGGATTGTTCTCAGTGAGAGCAGGAACAAACTGGTGAGTGGCTAAAGCTGATTGTACAACAGGAGAGTTTTGAGACAAGCTGTGGGATGCGTCCCAAATGAGAAAGTCTGAGCTGTGAATGTGTTGCCCTGAAACCTGTACGTTTCAGACACCTGACATCAGCACAGAAATCCTCCAAGGGGAAATAAATCAGCAAAGCATCGACAGATTGGATCACTTTTCTCCAAAAAAAAAGGAAGGCTGAGGGATGGCCAGATAGAGATCCTTAAACTGATGCAAGGATGTGATAGAGTGGATGCAGAATGAATCACCTGTGGGGGAAGAGCAAAACTAGAAACAATTAATATAAAATAGTTCCCAAGAAACCCACTCAGGAATTCTGATGAAACTTCATTAATCAGGGAGCGGTGAGAATATGGAACTCGGGATCTCTCGGAGTGGGTGAAGAGTATGAGGGATAAACACCTAAAGGAGAAGGGATTGAGGGGTTACAATGATCAAAGCTGGGGTGAGGCTCTAGTGGAACATAAACTGCAGCATGGACTGGTTTCTGCAGTGTGATGGGATAAGAAAGAGTCCAGAGGGGCAAACAGGGTCTAGAGCAGCAGTTTTTTCACACAGAGGGTGGTGAGTGTCTGGAACAAACTTTCAGGTAGTAGTAGAGGCGGGTACAATTTTATCTTTTAAAAAGGGTTTAGACAGTTACATGGGTACGATGGGTATAGAGGGATATGGGCCAAATGTGGGCAATTGGGATTAGCTTAGGGGTTTTTAAAAAAGGGCGGCATGGACAGTTTGGGCCGAAGGGCCTGTTTCCATGCTGTAAACCTCTGTGATTCTAAAAAACCTAAGATGTGATCAGAGGAGGTGTCAATGGTAACAGCAGAATCATTCACCCACTGTCTGAAACAGATAGGAAGAGAGTTTATAATTTGGAGTGGTGGACTCGATGGAGAATCTGGGAATGACCCATCAGTAGATGGGATGCTGTTCCTCGCACTTGCTTTGTGTTTCTTTGGAACGAGGTAGGAAACCAAGGACAGAGGGGCAGAGAATTAAAAGAATGGGATGGGAAAAGTCCACATTCCTGCCTGCAGACTGAACAGAGGCATTCCGTAATCACCCAAATGTATCTCTTTCATTAATAAACCTCAACATCCAGATTGCCAGTTTGATCGATTGCAATGTCTCTTTGCCTTCCTCTTCATTCAGGAGCCTAGTGGACACGGTTTATGCTTTAAAGGACGAGGTGCTTGAGCTAAAGCAGGTAAATCAATTTGTTGCACTCAAGCTCAGAGACATTGTTCTGGGTTCCTTCAAACCATTTCCCCAAAAACAGGAACAACTGACTGCGTAACAAGAGGACGGGGGGTGGGTTGGAGACAGGGAATGAAATCAGTTCCAAATGCTGCAATGCACTGACTCGTTTTGGTATAATTGTGAGGACGCTAGAATTACAGAAAGACACATCCTTCAACAAATAACAATACTGCCGCGAGTCAGAAAGTCATGGGTTCAAAACCCCCCCTGCACTGTTAGAGGGTCAGTGCTGAGGGAGTGCCGCACTGTCAGAGGGTCAGTGCTGAGGGAGTGCCGCACTGTCAGAGGGTCAGTGCTGAGGGAGTGCTGCACTGTCAGAGGGTCAGAGCTGAGGGAGCGCCACACTGTCGAAGGGTCAGTGCTGAGGGAGCGCTGCACTGTCGGAGGGTCAGTGCTGAGGGAGTGCCGCACTGTCGGAGGGTCAGTGCTGAGGGAGCACCACACTGTCGGAGGGTCAGTGCTGAGGGAGTGCTGCACTGTCAGAGGGTCAGTGCTGAGGGAGCGCCGCACTGTCAGAGGGTCAGTACTGAGGGAGCGCCGCACTGTCAGAGGGTCAGTACTGAGGGAGCGCCGCACTGTCAAGAGGGTCAGTACTGAGGGAGCGCCGCACTGTCAAGAGGGTCAGTACTGAGGGAGCGCCGCACTGTCAAGAGGGTCAGTGCTGAGGGAGTGCCGCACTGTCAGAGGGTCAGTACTGAGGGAGCGCCGCACTGTCAGAGGGTCAGTACTGAGGGAGCGCCGCACTGTCAAGAGGGTCAGTACTGAGGGAGCGCCGCACTGTCAAGAGGGTCAGTACTGAGGGAGCGCCGCACTGTCAAGAGGGTCAGTGCTGAGGGAGTGCCGCACTGTCAGAGGGTCAGTACTGAGGGAGCGCCGCACTGTCAGAGGGTCAGTACTGAGGGAGCGCCGCACTGTCAAGAGGGTCAGTACTGAGGGAGTGCCGCACTGTCAGAGGGTCAGTACTGAGGGAGCGCTGCACTGTCAGAGGGTCAGTGCTGAGGGAGCGCCGCACTGTCAGAGAGTCAGTACTGAGGGAGCGCCGCACTGTCAGAGGGTCAGTGCTGAGGGAGTGCCGCACTGTCAGAGGGTCAGTACTGAGGGAGTGCCGCACTGTCAGAGGGTCAGTGCTGAGGGAGTGCCGCACTGTCAGAGGGTCAGTACTGAGGGAGTGCCGCACTGTCAGAGGGTCAGTACTGAGGGAGTGCCGCACTGTCAGAGGGTCAGTACTGAGGGAGTGCCACACTGTCAGAGGGTCGGTGCTGAGGGAGTGCCACACTGTCAGAGGGTCAGTACTGAGGGAGTGCCGCACTGTCAGAGGGTCAGTACTGAGGGAGCGCCGCACTGTCAGAGGGTCAGTGCTGAGGGAGTGCTGCACTGTCAGAGGGTCAGTGCTGAGGGAGTGCCGTACTGTCAGAGGGTCAGTGCTGAGGGAGTGCTGCACTGTCAGAGGGTCAGTGCTGAGGGAGTGCCGCACTGTCAGAGGGTCAGTGCTGAGGGAGTGCTGCACTGTCAGAGGGTCAGTGCTGAGGGAGTGCTGCATTGTCAGTGCTGCTTTTGGGTGAGATAATAAACCAAGGCCCATTTGAGGTTCCGTGACTCTATACTAAAGAAGAACTTGGGAATTTTCTCGGTGCCCTGATAATTATTTATTCCTCAGCCCTGTCACTGGAACAGGTTATCTGTTTATTATCACAGTGCTGTCTGTGGAGCTTATTGTCAACAAATTGGCTGTTACATTTACTAAAGCAACTGCACTTCAAGCATTTCTTCATTAACTGTGAAGTGCTTTGGAACGTCCTGAGATTGGGAATTGTGACAATTCTTTATTGCCTCCTTCAAAATAACTTCACAAAAAAAAGCTACGTGGAAATAATGACAAGGACTCAATGCCCTTGTGCGGACCCTGGCGCCCCCCTGTGCAGACCCCAGGATCCTGTACATCAGTCAGGACCCTCTTCCATATCCTGGCAGCCCTGCCCATGCCCTGGTGTCCTGCCTGCCCCTTGGAGGCCCCTGTCCAAATCCGGGGCCTGTGTCTCGATGCGCCAGTGCACCCTGGTACCAGGTCTGTACCTGACAAGTTGAGTCTGTGTCCTCCTAATGTTGCAACTTCAACCCTCTCATTAAATTTTCATTTTACATTTTGTGTTCCAGGAAAATAAGAAGATGAAGCGTTCACTGGAGGAGGAGCAGCGAGCTCGCAAGGAGTTAGAGAAACTGGTTAGAAAAGTCCTAAAGAATATGAATGATTTCTCTTGGGATGAAACTAATCTTTAGTGAACTTTATCTTCATCGACAGCAGATGGAACATGCACACACAGGCTGGGAATGACTGTGTCTGGCACTTAGCAAGCAAGCACTTAATGTGTTCCTCTGCCCCTGGCTTGTCCACTGTTTTAACAAAGACTTGGTACATTTTCAATAGGTCAATCATCCATTAAAATAGCAAACTGGGGATCGCCACGTGCAAGTGTTCACCCTGTGACTATTACCAGCAGTAATCTTTAGCCTACGCTGCTGTAAGTTTAGTTTCTGTTCCCCGGAGACTGAGTGTGGAATCCAGCCCAAGCAATTTGCTCCTCACCTGGTTGTTCCGTCCGTTAATGTCCTGAAGATGTGCTGCCTTCTGGAGTGGAACTGCCTGTCGGACAGCTCCGGGATTCTGACACTCCTGCAGTAACTGCGTCCCCAGTTGTAACAAACAGGAAACTAATCTTCAGGGAATTTGATACGTCTTTTATCGATTACTGGCAACGATTTGAAGTCAGATCCTGATTGAGACAAGGGTCCAATTTTTGAACTATACCCTAGGGGTTTGTGTTTGAGATTGGAAAACAGAATGGAATCTGGCTGGGGCTTTCAGCATTCCAGTTTTAGATGTTGGATTGTTTGTGAACTGAGTTTGATGAATGTACAGCAGTTGATTGGAAATTTCTTCTGTAGCTGACATTTGATGAAGGCTATATCTGTAAGCGTGGGTGCTGTGAATGATATAATATGCGTTGGGGCTCAGTTTTTTTTTGTGATAAAGTGGGAAGGTTGTAGGCTAACAGAAGAATTCAACTTGGGATCTGCACATCACAGGGCAACGCTTTGAGAGCCTCTGATCTCACCAGCTTCCCCGGATCAGACAGAACACTCCCAACTTTAAATATCCAGGATGATTCAGACAGACTGACCCATTCTAAATCTCATCCAACAGTGCTTCAGACTGGGAACTTTATAGTGTCAAATAACCCTTACTGAGATTGCGTGAGAGAAAACTCAAATATGAGTAGCTGTCAGTGAGCTCACATTCTACTGAACTTGTGATCCACTTGCCTCTCGTCTTGGACAATGTTGAAAAATTTATTCTTTATAACATTTTCCTGATGACACAGGAATGTATAATGGGAAAGGTGTTGTCCTGTAACACAGCAAGAACTGGTGGGACTGGATCGAGATTTCTGCTCACGCAGTGTTCACTACAGAATCACATTTGAACCTTTATGTTTAAAATCTTGACTGTTTAGTTAAGACTTTTACTTGGGACAAGGGAATAAGTTTGTGGCATTAAATGTTCCCAATTAAATGCTGACTGGGAATTCTCGTTTTCAGATGATTGTGAACTGCACAAGATATGTTTCTTCCTCTGGCTGAGGTTCCGTGATCAGGACTCGCTTGATAAAATCTCCTTTACTTTTCAGTTTGTTTGCAAGTATTTTCAGTGATTAAGTCAGCACTTAACAAAGTTCACTCTGACAGAGTTTGCATGTAGCAAGCACCATTAGTTAGTTCTGCAATATTTCTTCAAATAGCCAGAACTTTAGTTGTTGCTGTAATTTATATGGTGGAATGATCTACACTAAGGTATCAGGCAAAACTGGAAAAAAAAAGTTTATTTTACATTTTTGTTCAGGTTGTTTTGTCAAGAGTTGTGGCAGCTTCAATACTCCCAAGTTCAACATTGTCACAATGCACCGTTGTACATCAGTCTTCCCCTCTGTCAATACACATCCAATTACAGAGGCCAACAATATTAGAATTTTGGATCAAGGCGCAGTAATTACTCCATCCAAATGTTGGGAAATGAGGCAAGTTGTGAAAGAAGTTACCCAGACTGTGCTCCATATCCCAGATCCAAACAGCATTCTTGCTTTGTTTGCACCTCCTTTACTGTCTGTAGTTAAATGTAACCAGATGAGATCTGGTAACGCATCAAAATGAGGGATGTTGGACTAACAGCTCACACTGTTTCTGTCCAGGACACTGGCTTTGTTTAAAACTTCAACTGCCCTTACTGATCCACTCAATCCCGGGGATATTGTGGCTGTTAATCCTCCTGGGGTTAGTTAGATGAAACTTATTTTCAGTCTCGTACATTCCTGTAGGTGGTGGGACATTGGATCTATTTTTGATTAATTGTAAAGCTCCTTATTTATCAGCTTGGTAAGTGTGCTGAGGTAATCGGGTAAATGTACCAACTCTCCGTCCTATCCCCTATCTCTAAACTGTAGCTTTAGGGACTCTGAAATACCTTGAGTGAGTTCTTTCACTGACAGATGATCTAAAATTTCTGTTTTAACACTAAACGGTTAATTTAAAAATTCCTGCAATGTATTTAACATTTATCCTTGTGTGAAAGGTGTAACATGAGGATTAAACTTACCTGAATGTTTCCTGATAAAGTGAGATTTCTATGGTCGACTGATATTTGTAATTTAGAATTTTCTGTGTAAATATATCGAATAAAATAATTAACTGAAAGCAGAATTTCCTTATCCTGACTGAACTGTTTGTGTTTACATCCCAGATTCATCCACTTTGCAAACATCACAGCCTCATCATTGCTACACACTGGTCTTGCCTTACTGCTCCCAGTTAACAAATCTCATTCACCACATTCCTGGTTTATCGACCATTGTGTTGGATTCCTCAAGTGTTTCGTTAATTTGCGTTCCCCAGGGAAGGCAAATTTTTCACTGTTTGCAATCTAAACCTTTTATCAAGGAGCAATGTGCCTGCTCTCACTGACACTCATGAGGTGACAGTTTGCTGGGGTGAGTGTGATAATCCAGTTCCTTATTTATATTGAGTGAGTCCCTCATCTGGAGGAGGGATTTAAATAGTTCAGGAATGGGGTCATCAGAAAGATTTGTAACAATTTCCATAATTGGGATGTGGTTCACACTAGCTCGATACGACATCCGAGTGGTTGTACAATCCAGAGATTAAAACTTCAAATTTGCCCCTGACAAGTTGAAATGTGCATGGTCTTCAAGTTTTCCACAGTACATTAGGGATTAAAACCACCTTCCTACACGGAATGTCACGATTTAGCATGATGCATTGTTTCAATAATAGTGAAGTTTGATGGGCATTTTATTGAGAGAGGAAATCATTCGATTCAAATACAAATGAGTGTGTTTTTTCCAACTTTTGTGCTGAAGACTGCCCCTCATCTCTGACTAGCATTCTCATGGTGACAAGTCTTCTAAATATGCCCTACAAGTAATTCTGAAATCTAGTCTTTCAATGTACTCGCTTCCCATAGCCCTGTATCAATCCCCAAACTAATCCCACTGCCCCGCTCTCTCCCCATAGCCATGTATCAATCCTCAAACTAATCCCACTGCCCCGCTCTCTCCCCATAGCCCTGTATCAATCCCCAAACTAATCCCACTGCCCCCCTCACTCCCCATAGCCCTGTATCAATCCCAAACTAATCCCACTGCCCCCACTCTCTCCCTATAGCCCTGTATCAATCCCCAAACTAATCCCACTGCTCCCCTCTCTCCCCATATCCTTGTATCAATCCCCAAACTAATCCCACTGCCCTGCTCTCTCCTCATAGCCGTGTATCAATCCCCAAACTAATCCCACTGCCCCGCTCTCTCCCCATAGCCCTGTATCAATCCCCAAACTAATCCCACTGCCCCGCTCTCTCCCCATAGCTCAATCCCCAAACTAATCCCACTGCCCCACTCTCTCCCCATATCCTTGTATCAATCCCCAAACTAATCCCACTGCCCCACTCTCTCCCCATAGCTCAATCCCCAAACTAATCCCACTGCCCCACTCTCTCCCCATAGCTCAATCCCCAAACTAATCCCACTGCTCCCCTCTCTCCCCATATCCTTGTATCAATCCCCAAACTAATCCCACTGCCCTGCTCTCTCCCCATAGCCCTGTATCAATCCCCAAACTAATCCCACTGCCCCCACTCTCTCCCTATAGCCCTGTATCAATCCCCAAACTAATCCCACTGCCCTGCTCTCTCCCCATAGCTCAATCCCCAAACTAATCCCACTGCCCCGCTCTCACGTAGCCTTAAATCAGTATTGTGGTATATCACGGTATAGTGAATGTGTGCAGCGGCTTATTGAGCTGGAATCTCTGAAATACAGGCATCACAATGTTTGGTTCTAAGTATATGATCTGGGTGAATCCTGGGGCCTGGGGAGGTTGTGATGCTTGGGAAGCTGCTGTGTGCAGAGATCGCCATCTGCTGTTTAAGATTGGGAACTGTCAAGTGAGTTGTGGCTCAGTGCTGCCCTCTAGCGGATATACTATTTAATGCTCATCCCGGAGGAGCTGGTGGTCCATGTCTAAAGCTGTGAAGGGAATGATTCCTTACAAAGGAAAAGGTGCAGCGGCTTATTGAGCTGGAATCTCTGAAATACAGGCATCACAATGTTTGGTTCTCAGTATATGATCTGGGTGAATCCTGGGGCCTGGGGAGGTTGTGATGCTTGGGAAGCTGCTGTGTGCAGAGATCGCCATCTGCTGTTTAAGATTGGGAACTGTCAAGTGAGTTGTGGCTCAGTGCTGCCCTCTAGCGGATATACTATTTAATGCTCATCCCGGAGGAGCTGGTGGTCCATGTCTAAAGCTATGAAGGGAATGATTCCTTACAAAGGAAAAGGTTACACCAACATCAAGAACAGTACAATAAACAGGCAAACATATTCACATGGCAGGTCATTTGGCCCATTGTGTCTGCACTAACTTGTTGCTAAAATAATCCCCAAACTAATCCCACTGTACAAGGCAGGTTTTTTATACAGTGGGTGCCTGGAACTCGCTGCCAGATGAGGTAATGGAAGCAGATACAATAGTGACTTTTAAGGGACATCTTGACAAATACATCAATAGGATGGGAATAGAGGGAAATGGTTCCCGGAAGGGTGGGGATTTTAGTTCAGTCGAGCAGCATGGTCGGTGCAGGATTGGAGGGGCCGAAGGGCCTGTTCCTGAGCTGTAATTTTCTTTGTTCTTTTTCACAGCCCTGCTCTCCCCATAGTCCTGTATCAATCTCAAACTAATTCCATTGCCCCGTTCTCTCCCTATTGTCCTGTGGCAATCCCAAATTAACTGCCCATAACCCTGTGTTAACCTTAAACAGATCTCTGTCCCACTCTCTCCCCATACCCGTTTATCACAAAACTAATCCACTTCCCCACTCTCTCTTCCTATAGCCCTGTGTTAACCCCAAACAAATCCCACTCACTGCCCACAGCCCTGTATCAATCCCCAAATTAATCCCACTGCCCTGCTCTCTCCCCATAGCCCTGTATCAATCCTCGAGGTCCTTGTGCATGAGTCGCAAAAACCCAGCTTGCAGGTGCAGCAGGTGGTCAGGAAGGCGAATGGGATGCTGGCCTTCATAGCGAGGGGGATTGAATATAAAAGTAGGGAGGTCTTGCTGCAGCTGTATAGGGCATTGGTGAGGCCGCAGCTGGAGTACTGTGTGCAGTTTTGGGCGCCGCACCTGCGCAAGGATATTTTGGCCTTGGAGGGAGTGCAGAGGAGGTTTACTCGGCTGATACCGGAGTTGAGGGGGTTGAGCTATGAGGAGAGGCTGAATGAACTAGGCTTGTACTCGTTGGAGTTTAGAAGAA
This sequence comes from Prionace glauca, assembly GCA_037974335.1. Classification (NCBI taxonomy): domain Eukaryota; kingdom Metazoa; phylum Chordata; class Chondrichthyes; order Carcharhiniformes; family Carcharhinidae; genus Prionace; species Prionace glauca. The sequence continues at coordinate 918,511 of CM075730.1, read as the reverse complement.
TGAGGGGAGATCTCATTGAGACGTATAAGATGATGAATGAGATGGATAGGATAGAGGTGGAGAGACTCTTCCCGCTCAAAAAAGACAGTAGGACTAGGGGGCACAGCCTCAAGATAAAGGGGGGGCGTTTTAGAACGGAGTTGAGGAGGAACTTCTTCACTCAAAGGGTGGTGAATCTCTGGAATTCTCTACCCGTTGAAGTGGTGGAGGCTGCCTCGCTAAATATTTTTAAGACGCGGGTTGATGGGTTTTTGATAAGAGAGGGGATTAAGGGTTATGGGGAGAGGGCCGGAAAGTGGAACTGAGCCACGACAGATCAGCCATGATCTTTATTGAATGGCGGGGCAGGCTCGAAGGGCCAGATGGCCTACTCCTGCTCCTATTTCTTATGTTCTTAATCCCTAAACTAATCCCACTGTCCCACTCTCTCTCCATAGCCCTGTACAATCCCCAAACTAATTCCACTGCCCCTCCCTCTCCCAATAGCCGTGTAGCAATCCCAAACTAATTCCACTGCCCCGCTCTCTCCCCATAGCCCTGTATCAATCCCTAAACTAATCCCAGTGACCCACTCTAGCCCCATAGCCCTGTATCAATCCCAAACTAATCCACTGACCCGCTCTAGCCCCATAGCCCTGTATCAATCCCAAACTAATCCCACTGCTCCACTCTCTCTCCATAGCCCTGCATCAATCCCAAACTAATCCCACTGCTCCGCTCTCTCTCCATAGCCCTGCATCAATCCTCAAACTAATCCCACTACCCCGCTCTCTCCCCATAGCCCTGTATCAATCCCCAAACTAAGCCCACTGCCCCACTCTCTCCCCACAGCCCTGTATCAATCCCCAAACTAATCCACTGCCCCGCTCTTCCCCCATAGCCCTGTATCAATCCCCAAACTAATCCCACTACCCCGCTCTCTCCCCATAGCCCTGTATCAATCCCCAAACTAAGCCCACTGCCCCACTCTCTCCCCACAGCCCTGTATCAATCCCCAAACTAATCCCACTGCCCCGCTCTTCCCCATAGCCCTGTATCAATCCCCAAACTAAGCCCACTGCCCCGCTCTCTCCCCATAGCCCTGTATGAATCCCCAAACTAATCCCATTGCTCCACTCTCTCCCCATAGCCTTGAATCCGTAGTGTGGTACGTCATGGTATAGTGAGAATGATGTGGATATGCCAGCGTTGGACTGGCGTAAACACAGTAAAAGTGACAACACCAGGTTTTAGTCCAACTGATTTATTTGATAATATTCTCACAAGCTTTCGAGGGGACTGCCTCTTCGTCAGGTGAATGGAGAGTTCTGGCCTCAGACAGAGCATATAAAGCACAGACAGTTGCTGATTAGAATGTGAATCCTTACACCTAACCTGCTGTTCAAGTCTTAAAGTGGCTGATAATGTGAGTGGAAGGAGCACTGATCACAGTTTAAAGAGATGTGTATTGTCTCCAGACAGTACAGTCAGTGAGGTTTTGCAAACCCAGGCAAGTCACGGGGGTTGCAGATAGTGCGACATGAACCCAAGATCCCTGTTGAGACCGTCCTCATGTGTGCGGAACTTGGCTACCTGACGAAGAGGCAGTCCCCTCGAAAGCTTGTGAGAATATTATCAAATAAATCGGTTGGACTAAAACCTGGTGTTGTCAGACTTTTTACTGTTTTATAGTGAGAATGTGCAGCAGTTTATGATGTTATACAGAACAGACCACAATTCTATTCTAAATATAAAACCAATTGTCCATTTCCAGTGATTAGCTGGGACAGTAAAATTCACTGAATTCCAAACACTGTTATGAAATGATGAGTGGATCCTGTAATCTGCATGAATATTGAGTGGACCATGGGATCAACCTGACTGCTCCTCTACCCTGGCTAAGTTCGAGACTGGGTTTCCGTGGAAAGGGAGCATGCGCTGCCTGAGGACACAGTTAATGCCTTCTGTGCCTGTTGGGCAAACGCAGTGACTGGGGTGTAATATTGACACCTTTAATCATATTTTAATTTGATGTTTTAAGTTTCCTTTCTGCTTTGTGTTTTGTTTCAGGTGGTTCCCCTCCTTTTGGGTTGTCCCTAAATTAGTTTGATTTTGTTTATTTGGTTGGATCTCAAATGAAGTCCCGGGATCTGGGTGAATGTTGAGTGGATCCTGGGATCTGGGTGAATGTTGAGTGGATCCTGGGATCTGGGTGAATGTTGAGTGGATCCTGGGACCTGGGTGAATATTGAGTGGATCCTGGGATCTGGGTGAATGTTGAGTGGATCCTGGGATATGGGTGAATGTTGAGTGGATCCTGGGATCTGGGTGAATGTTGAGTGGATCCTGGACCTGGGTGAATATTGAGTGGATCCTGGGATCTGGGTGAATGTTGAGTGGATCCTGGGATCTGGGTGAATGTTGAGTGGATCCTGGGATCTGGGTGAATGTTGAGTGGATCCTGGGACCTGGGTGAATATTGAGTGGATCCTGGGATCTGGGTGAATGTTGAGTGGATCCTGGGATATGGGTGAATGTTGAGTGGATCCTGGATCTGGGTGAATGTTGAGTGGATCCTGGGACCTGGGTGAATATTGAGTGGATCCTGGGATCTGGGTGAATGTTGAGTGGATCCTGGGATCTGGGTGAATGTTGAGTGGATCCTGGGACCTGGGTGAATATTGAGTGGATCCTGGGATCTGGGTGAATGTTGAGTGGATCCTGGGATATGGGTGAATGTTGAGTGGATCCTGGGATCTGGGTGAATGTTGAGTGGATCCTGGGACCTGGGTGAATATTGAGTGGATCCTGGGATCTGGGTGAATGTTGAGTGGATCCTGGGATATGGGTGAATGTTGAGTGGATCCTGGGATCTGGGTGAATGTTGAGTGGATCCTGGGATATGGGTGAATGTTGAGTGGATCCTGGGATCTGGGTGAATGTTGAATGGATCCTGGGATCTGGGTGAATGTTGAATGGATCCTGGGATCTGGGTGAATGTTGAGTGGATCCTGGGATCTGGGTGAATGTTGAATGGATCCTGGGATCTGGGTGAATGTTGAATGGATCCTGGGATCTGGGGAGGTTGTGGTGTTTTGGAAGCTGCTGTGTGCAGAGATCGCCACCTGCTGTTTATAATAGGGAACTGTCAGTGAGCAATGGCTCAGCGCTGCCCTCTAGTGGAGACACTTAGTATTTAATGCTCAGTTTTTCTATTGGTCTGGACTCAAATATACTAAACAAAAATGAAGAGAATGATAGATTCTTGGTCAGGTTTATCAGGCTGATTCCGGGGATGGCGGAACTGATGTATGAGGAGAGATTGACCAAGTTTGGATTGTTTTTTGCTGGAGTTCAGATGAATGAGGGGCGGGGGGGGGGGGGAATCTCATTGTGACTTAATAAATTCTAAAAGGACGAGACAGGGTAGATGCAGTGAGGATGTTCCCAGTGGTGGGGGGGAGTCAAGAACCAGGGGGGTCACAGTCTGAGGATTCAGGGTAGACCATTTAGGGTGGAGGTGAGGAGACATTTCTTCACCCAAAGAGTGGTGAGCCTGTGGAATTCATTCCCACAGGAAGTAGTCGATGCCAAAACATTGAATGTATTCAAGAAGCAGCTGGATATCGCACTCAGGGTGAACGGGATCAAAGGTTATGGGGAGAAAGCAGGATTAGGTTATTGAGTTGGACGATTGGCCATGACTTGAATAGTGGAGCAGGTTCAAAGGGCCAAATAGCCTTCTCTTATCTTGAATGTTTCTATATTTGACTAACAAAGAGCTAAAGGTTGTTGGGTTTGGCTGGCGTATGCAGTTGCGGCTACAATCAGATCAGTTATGATTTTATTGAATAGGGGAGCAGGCTTGAGGGGCTAAGTGCCTACTCCTTTGAATTCAGATGTTTTAAAATGTAAAATAACCCAAAATTAATCCTACTGCCCCATCCTCCTTCAATTGGGTTTAATCAATCCCAAATTCTCATTTCCCCACATCCCTTTATAAATCCCAATGTCCTGCTCTGGCATTGGGAAAGTGTGTTGGGATTGGCCTGGGGGGGCGGGGGGTGTAGGTGCTGTCAGTCTGGGAGAGGATGGTGTCGAGGGAGATGTTAGATTGGGGGGATGTTGAGTGGGAGTTGGGGGATGTTGAGCGGGAGTTGGGGGGATGTTGAGTGGGAGTTGGGGGGATGTTGAGTGGGAGTTGGGGGGATGTTGAGTGGGAGTTGGGGGGATGTTGAGCGGGAGTTGGGGGGATGTTGAGCAGGAGTTGGGGGGATGTTGAGCAGGAGTTGGGGGGATGTTGAGTGGGAGTTGGGGGGATGTTGAGTGGGAGTTGGGGGGATGTTGAGTGGGAGTTGGGGGGATGTTGAGTGGGAGTTGGGGGGATGTTGAGCAGGAGTTGGGGGGATGTTGAGTGGGAGTTGGGGGGATGTTGAGTGGGAGTTGGGGGGATGTTGAGTGGGAGTTGGGGGGATGTTGAGTGGGAGTTGGGGGGATGTTGAGTGGAGTTGGGGGATGTTGAGCGGAGTTGGGGGGATGTTGAGCGGGAGTTGGGGGGATGTTGAGCGGGAGTTGGGGGATGTTGAGCGGGAGTTGGGGGGATGTTGAGCGGGAGTTGGGGGGATGTTGAGCGGAGTTGGGGGGATGTTGAGCAGGAGTTGGGGGGATGTTGAGCGGGAGTTGGGGGGATGTTGAGCGGGAGTTGGGGGGATGTTGAGCGGGAGTTGGGGGATGTTGAGCGGGAGTTGGGGGATGTTGAGCGGGAGTTGGGGGGATGTTGAGTGGGAGTTGGGGGGATGTTGAGCGGGAGTTGGGGGGATGTTGAGTGGGAGTTGGGGGTCGGCTACAGGACGGAGGCAATCGTATCAAATATCTACTGCCGAATGTTTCTGTCTTCAGGAAAGGCAATTTGTATCCCCTCCCCCTCCACTCCTCCTCCCCACCTCCCCCCAACCTCCTCCCTCCCCCTCTTCTCTCCCTTCCCCTCACCTCCTCTCACCCCCTCGTCCCCCCTCCCTCGTCCCCCTCGTTCTCGTCCCCCCTCCCCTTCGTCCTCGTCCCCGTCCCCCCTCCCCCTCATCCCATTCCCCCTCATCCCCCCGCCCCTACCCCCTGTTCCCACCCTCTGTCCCCACCCCCCTCTCCTGACCCCACCCCTTCACCCCTCCCCGTCCCCATCCCCTTCCCATTGCCTTTGCTACGGTGAGGGGATGGGAGGAGGGGGAGGAGGGAGGGGGCAGTATCTTCATATTGGAGTCAGGCAGTTTAGGGGCTGAAATCAGGGAGCATTTCCTCACAGAACGGATGGAAATCTGGATCCCCACTCCCATCCTCCCCCTCCCCCAGCCACACAGTGAGCACGTGAACCCATTACCCCCCACTCCCCCTCCCCCACCCACCCATTCCCCCCCACTCCCCCTCCCCCACCCACCCATTCCCACCCATTCCCCCTCCCCCACCAACCCATTCCCCCCCCACTCCCCCTCCCCCCACCCACCCATTCCCCCCCACTCCCCCTCACACCCATTCCCCTCACCCCCTCACACCCCCTTAACCCCCCCACCCCCCCCTTACCCCCCATGCCCCCAACCCCCCCACTCACCCAGCCACTCGCCCTTCCACCCACCCCCTTACCCCCCACCCACTTACCCCCCACCCACCTCCCTCCCCACCCACACCCCCACTTACCCACTCACCCACCCCCCCACACCCACTCACCCCCCCCACACCCACTCACCCCCCCCACACCCACTCACCCCCCCCCACACCCACTCACCCCCAACTCCGACTCCCCCCCCCCACCAACCACCAGCCCCCCCAGTCACCACCCCCCCCACACACAAAAGTATTGGGGGGGGTAATTGAAAATTGCCAAACTGAATTTGATGGGTTTGAGTGACCAGAACCAAGGTGAGCTGTAGATAGAGACAGAGAGCAGTCATGATCGAACAGACCAGGTTCGAAGGGCTGAATGGCCGCTTCCTGCTTCTGTGTTGCTGCATCTGCTTGGTGTAAATTAATCGAAAAATAACCTTTCAGTCCGTGTTGTTATGGGGTTGTAGAAAAATAATTCCCTGTTCACACAGTGAGCACGTGA